>JAEIFV010000432.1:0-263835 GCA_018904265.1 Lordiphosa collinella | reverse complement strand
ATGTATGGCATCAATTGGGTTAGCAACACTTGTGGCTCTCATTCAACAATCTCTCGCACACACACACACGAAATCACTTGTTCGCACTTACGCCGTCTGCTTTTAAGCGTATGTCCTTGCCAGCGGCGGCTAATAGAGCGCGCAGGATATTTGTAGCGGTCCCGGTTTGACGGCTGGACACCAAATGCACTGCAGTTTGTGTGCGCGACTGCAAATAGAAATTCAAAAAATTTATTAGCGCATAAAAGTATGCTTTAGTTTTCTGTTAATATGTTTCACACCCACAAAATCCTATTCCCACTCGCTTCAAAACTCAAATTGCTACTGAATAGGCGAACGGCTGGTTTTTGCGTTTATAAGCACATTTCGTGTCACTTTTATTTTAGTTTCCATATCACAGATTGACAGCACCCAAAAAAAGAACTCACACTGACAGGGCCTACAGGAGGTGAGTGAGACACGTTGGTTTTTGGGGGATGGCTAGGTGTTGGCTTTGGAGTTTGCCACGCACACACGCCAACAACCAACACTTCAAACTTGGGCTGTTGCTAAAACAAAACTTTACATCTGCCATCTCTTTCTCAGTTGGATTTCCTTTCCCTCTTCTTCTGATAAACATCAGTAATTTCAGCGCAAGGTAGACGCCTCTCTCCCCCCTCAAATCATAAAGTATGAATTTCATTGCGGCAAGCGAACCGATTTAGTTCTAATAAAAAACCAAAAAAAAAAACGAAATTATTCACAAATGATAAAGTGCAGTACACTGAGAGATTAAGTTGCAGTGAACTAAAGTAAGTAGAATTTAATAACAGCCATTTAAATGCAGTTGGTATGCCATGCCAACTTTTTGCTTACTCAACTTTTAAAAGTCTTTAAAAAATTACCATCTTAACCTTGTCGCCAGTTAATTGTTAGTCCCCGACAAAGTCACAAGAGCAAGAACATGCAACATGCTAGCCATAAAGTTGCATCTTTAAGAACCTGACCTTTTGAGCACACAAAAAAATGCGTCTAATGGCTGTTAAATTGCTGACAAAGGCCTAAAAGTATGCAATAATTTGGCAGTGACTCAAGGGCTATTACAGAATAATATACTCATACATATTGGTATACTCACGCCACCAGTGGAGAAGGGATCAACGCCACGTTTTGTTAGCAACAATTTGACGACATCCTCACGCGAATACATTG
The DNA here is from genome assembly GCA_018904265.1 of Lordiphosa collinella. NCBI lineage: Eukaryota > Metazoa > Arthropoda > Insecta > Diptera > Drosophilidae > Lordiphosa > Lordiphosa collinella. The sequence goes on along the minus strand of JAEIFV010000432.1, from coordinate 262,644 downwards.
CCGCAATATGTAGCACATTATAATTATCCTGCAAAGGAAGAAAAAGAGAAGGAAAAAGGAACTTAAATCAATTGCAATTCAATGGAAAAACCCCCGCTTACGCTTACCCACCCGTGAATGGGTCAAAGTCAAATTCACTTCCACTTTGCATGTGAGTTTTGGCTTCAATTTGTGTGTGTGAGGTGTGGTTGATTACTTAGCCACAATCTTGCATGCAGACTTTCACTTTTGACCAGGTCCTAATGGCCGCATGCAAAAGCTGCATCAACTGATGACCCTGACCAAATCACCGTTGTGAAAAATACTTAAAGATAACGTCGGACCCAAAAAGTAATTTTGTTGGCGACAACTAGAACGCAAGCGACTCACCTATGTGTATCGGGGGTCTTATTTATTACCTTATACAATAAACCATAACGCTACACATACGCCTCATGGGTCGGCTTAACCTATAACTAACTAGCCACCCCTGGGAGGCCCCAAAAACCACAAAACGGAAGTACGCCGGTTTTATATACATACTCGTATGTACGTATGTGAGTGCCTTGATGTGAGAGTATTTTTGCATTGTCATGAGCTTGGCAACATAAATTTTATCGAAAAGTAGAGCTAAACTAAAAAAAGACTATTTAATATATGCAGCAGAGGCGTAAATTTGCTTACGGAAAATACCCAGGAAATGTGTACTGTGTAATTTATAGCAAATTCATTTCGATTCGCACTCCTTTTCATTGCAGAAATATAAAAACTATGGAAATTTTGCATAGAAACAGCAACTAATCCATGTCTCTTTTAATAAAATTAGTCCATTTATTCATTTGATGATTCCTCGTTGACTCAGTATCTAGGTAATTAGCCAGTATTTTAAGGTATTGGATGCAAGTTTCAAAATCGTTTTTAAGATTAGATATTGATAGTTTCACGAGAATATGTACAAGGGTGACTCACACACATAATAGGCTTTGCCCTACTGCATTTAATAACTCATGTGCTTATCACTTAAAGTTAAAAAATAGGGGAAAGTTAACTTCGGCTCGGCCGAAGTTTTGTATACCCTTGCAGCTTCCATTGAAAACAAAAAAGTTTTTCTAAGACTACTTTTTGGACCTTACTTTTCTATGGGATCTATACTATAAAGATGTCTGATTTCGATTAAACTTGGTGAAATCATGGAAAAGCATAATACACTGTTAATTGCGAAATTTGGAGGCGATCCCATTTAAAACAAAAGGTTTTTCTCACTAGAACTTCTTTTTCGACCGATTATTCATACTGCAGCTATATGCTATAGTCATCCGATTTTGATAAAACTTTGTTGAAATGTGTCCAAAGTATATAAAATAAGTGTATGCCAATAAAAAGGACGTTTTCATTAAAAACAAAAAGTTTTCTTGACTCGAACTAGTTTTTTCGACCGATCGTTCCTATGGGAGCTATATGCTATAGTCATCCGATTTCGACCAAACTTTGTAGAATTGTGGAAAGGTATATAAATTAAGTGTATGCCAATGATAAGGACGTTTTCATTAAAAACAAAAAAGTTTTTCTCACTAGAACTAGTTTTTCGACCGATCGTTCCTATGGCAGCTATATGCTATAGTCATCCGATTTCGACCAAACTTAGTGGAATCATGGGAAGGGATAGAAAACTAAGAAATACGTTTTTTGAGGACGATTTCCATCAAAAACAAAAAAGTTTTTCTCTCTAAGACTACTTTTTCAACCGATCGTTCCTATGGCAGCTATATGGTATAGTCATCCGATCCGGCCGGTTCCGACAAATGTGCAGCGAATTTGTACCAAAAGATTTCGTGAAAACTTTCGTGAGGATAGCTTTAAAACTGAGCATATAGCTGCAGTGAATGATCGGTCGTAAAAGAAGGTTCTAGTGAGAAAACTTTTTAGTTTTAAATGGGATCGCCTCCAAATTTCGTAATTAACAGAGTATTATGCTTTTCCAAGATTTCGCCAAGTTTGGTCAATGGAAGCTGCAAGGGTATACAAAACTTCGGCCGAGCCGAAGTTAACTTTCCCCTATTTTTCTAGCTAAGACTGCTTTTCGGACTCTACTTTTCTATGACAGCTATACTATATAGATGTCCGCTTTCGACCAAATTTGGTGGAATCATGGAAAAGCATAGTAAACTAAGGAATTTCATTTTTTCAGTTTTATAAACAATGTAAGAGAAAGGTAACTAAGGGTTCGTGATGAGCGTAGTTTGTCAGGCGAGGCTGGGTAATTGGATAAAAATTTCTAGTAGCCGTTGTGGAACAGCTAAGTTTATTTGCAGATAACAAACGATTGGTCAATTTCGGATAAAGCTTAGAATAAACGTACCCTGAACTACGACTTGTCGATCTACATCCTCATACTGGGGGGTAAGAGGGAGGTACGATCCCAATTTAAGCTCGAGAGCGAAGTTAAGAACTGCTTTTGAACCATTCTAGACCTTGATATTTTTGATAATCGAGACCAGACACGCCCATTTCAAGAATGGTCCACAAGGGAGACATAGTTGCTTGTGACGGGGGTCATTAAATTTGGCATCTTTTAACAAAACCGAGAATCTGTAAGACGCTATATGACTATTAAAACATAACTTGGGAAGAAATTGAATACCAATCATCTACTTTATAGTGCGTTCTAGTGGGATGGTTTCAAAGGATAATCAAACTCTAAGGTTGATTTCGACTAAAGCATACATTTACACTTGCTGGATTAAGAGGAAGGTTATTAACCGAGCAAGGCGTGAAGAGAGTTTAACGGATTAAAGCAGGAGGGGAGAGAGGGTCTTAGAGAGAAGCAAACTTTAGGTCATCGTGATACATCAATCATGCGTGGGATTAAATTTCGGGATATCATTTATAAAAAGGTTAAATAGTAAGGGCCCCAAATACTTGGGAACCGATAGAACCCTAATGGACCCGGATAGAATTTGATTAAAAGAACGCGTTGAAAACGATTGCTTAAATACGCAGGTCCATTTAGCCGGATCCTGGAGGGGCCGAACACAATCTACGTATTAAATACACATCTCGGCGAAGGCAAAAGCTTTGGTGAAATCAGTATACACGCGATCTGCTGCTTATTGACAAACCTTTGTTAAGAAGGGAAGTAAACTCAAGTGAATTCAGAAAAGAGCCTCTCATACCAGTTGAGAAGCTGTATTGGGTCTTCTTTCAACCCTGCTTTGAATGTATTTTTGAAACATTAGTTCAGATATTGGCTTGGCCCTTTTTGAGCAGCCAAAAGCCAAAGCCAAGCTCCTCTTAATCCAATGGCTTGTGTGCTTGTAATTTTCGCACAAGAGAAAGGGACCTACATTTTAACGCCGAGGCGCCAACAGCTAAAGAAATATCTTTTCATTAGATGTCCCAAGGCGGGATCGAACCCACGACCTCTTGCTCAGCGGGCGCACACACTAGCCGCTGAGCCACACCCGCTAAACCTGCTTTAGATTGTTATATATAATTTTAACTTTGAAAAACCAACTGTTTGACTTAAGAAACATAACGATGAAAAAATAATCGCTTACATCAACAAATGAATGTCTTATTTTTGTACTCAAAATTTCTGGACAAGAACCACTAACTTTTAAAAAAGAACAAAAAACTATATTGTATTTTGAAAGTTATGTTAAAATAGTGTATTAACATATTAAAATAGCAGCATGCTTTGATGCATTCACACCAAAAGATCGTTGGACATGTCTATTGACTTCATATAGAAAACAAGATATCAGGCAGGCCTTTTATTCATATTCTAATAAAAAGATCAGCTGATACAAGACATCCTATTTTATTTTTCAATAGATTAAAACAAGATATTAAACAGAATACTTTTATTTTATGGATGTTCAACTGGAAATCAAAAGTTTTTGGGGAAGACTGCAAGAGGGAACGATCCTGACTTAAACGAGAAACGGAGATGCGGCTAGACAGTGTCAAGCTCGGAGTGAACAACTGGATCCAGCTTGTTCGACCGTTAGGCAGTTGTGATACTAATATACATCAGGCCAAAGAGGAAAAGGTTATGGGACCTACAATTTTTTAACTGTTTAGGTCAATTATGAGCTCCGCAAAAGGTCTCAAACTCCAGCACAAGCCCGTGTTCAAAATCTTATTAACAATATATATATGTATGTTTTGTCGGTCTTAGGTTGAGTTCTTAGCTTATCTTAACTAATTACTGAACAATGTATTGTTCTATGAATAGTAAATTACTGTAACGGGCCTCAAAATGAAACCTCTAAAATATGTATAGGGTATATACGTTTCGTGGCAATTACATGCAACATTAGGTCTGTTTGGCTTTCCGTTTATTTGTGGCTATTTCTGGCTGCCAGTTTTTGCACTAATTTGCATATGAACGCCAATGGTAGAGCCAACTAAGTAAAAGTCGAAAGAAGTCGAAAGAGCTTAAGTCGACGGCTTTGACACATGTCCAGCTGAGCCAAAGACTTTTGCTGTTGGTCGAAAAGAAAACTAAGTTAAGTTGAAAGTAAAACAATGCCAACCACATGGTAGACAGATAATATTTCACGCTCCTATTTTGCATACACACACACACACACACACACATGCACAAAGTTTTGAGCCTCCTTCGTACTCGGTGTTGTGTTGTTTGGGCCCGTAGCGGAACGAAAGCAAAAACCGGAAACAAAACAAAAACGGAAGCGTAAAATTTTCCAGCACATTTTTTCGCTTGATTGGGAAGGGAAGGTAGAGAAGAGGCGACCCAGATATGGACGTTGTTGCAAATGAAGTCATTTTGGCAATTACCTGGCATTGTCACACACCTTTAAAATAATATTATAAAAAAAAACTCTTGCTCCTTCGCTGATGTCAGCACTAACCACTTCGCATGTGCACTTCCGTTTGGCATTTACACACACTCTCATCTAATTAATTCAGTTGACACACGCACGAGAAGTGCTTGACAAATTAAGAAGGATTTTTGGTTGAAGATTTTCACGCTGTCATCGCTTTCGTGGGGTCCTTTAATTAAAGTTGCATATTAATGACGCCATTGGTTATAAAATTGTAGCGGAAGTGGTATGCCCCACTCGACGCCTTCGAGGTCCTCTTCAAAAGGTCAGACCCCGAAAAAAACTGCTAAGAACTGGGCGTACTCTGGAAGTCATGTGCTTGATTAATTGGCTTTTAAGTTGCAATGCCAAAGTCTACCAAAAGGCAACACGCCCAAAGCTCTTGGATGTGAGGAAGTTAAAAATGTTAATTAGTTCTCATTACATCATTTTATAGTGTCGTGTTGAGGTGGAATTAGTTAAATTGCAAAACTCAAAATACGACGAAAATAAACGCAATTGCAATGACATGAGATAGGAATTATCATTAAGGTCTTACGTCAAGCTGAAATAAGATCATAAATGAGGTAAGACATGTGATTAGATCTTTGGGTGAGGCAGCATTTTATTTGCCTAAAAATTAACATAAGTAATTTGGGCAATTGCATACTTAAAATGATTAAAAGCATTACCAAGCACACGCAGAAATGGTGAGTCATATGGTCTGCTTTATTATATTAATGGAAGTCCTCATTATCTTATGAAACAAACTTAATGTCAGTAAAACGCGCTTACTTATTTTAGGAAAACACGATTCTCAAATTTAGAAAAGCTAGTTTCAAAATAGGCCCTCAAATTTCGAAAAATGTATCAAGAGTTCGCCCAAAAACTTACAAAAATATAAAAGAGAAGAGAATTACAACACCGGTTTTAGTTCTCAAGTTTGAAATCCCTCCATTGGGAACATAAAAAAGGCAACTGATATTCGGGTTTCTGAGTGCTTAAAATTCGACGAGTGATTGATTTGAATGCTAAGATGCACGTATTGAAGTTTCCCCGAGGTCCCTCGATCGAGTCCCAGTCAAAGTAAAGTAACAAAAAATATTTGGTACTAACTTGTATGTGTTTTTTTTTACAAAGAAGACTTTAGTGAACCAACAGAAAGAAAATATCCTATAAGAATAAATATATAAGGACCATTTCATTTAAGAGGTTATACGGGCTTATAAGCGGCTACGCGCCTTGGTCTCGTCCTTCTCTTCTCCTTCTTTCTCACTCGCTTTTCCCTTTAATAATTAGAAAATATTTTTTCATTTCTAAAATGTACAAAATATTTTTCTATAATAGCTTATAGGAAATGTTTTCCTAATTTTAGAAAGTACTAGCTGAATACCCGGCGTCGCCCGGGGCCTTTGCATTATCAGAATATGATTCAGATTTTAACTGGGTGCAAATCGATATTTACATTTAAACTTGTCCAATTTTTTAACAACCAACAAATATATATTCAGGCTCATAGCTTTCATAGCGATATTTCAGGTTCATAGCTTTTATAGCTTCTGAGATCTGGCTCTGAACCAGTAAAATATCCAACTCTACATGACCAACCCGGGTGTGGCTCAGCGGCTAGTTTGCCTCGGAACATAGCTTGAATTGCTTCAAAGATATGGCTCTGAACCACATTTGAAACAGTTCAATTCCGGGTTTGAGCCAGTAAAATATCCAACTCCATATTATCACTTGCAGACCAAATTGCAAGTTTTTAGCTTAAATAGCTTCTGAGATATGGCTCTGAAGCACAGTTCGAAACCTGTTCTGAACCAGTTGAATATTCAACTGCATTTTACCAACCTACAGACCAAATTTCAAGCCCGTAGCCTAAATACCTTTCTGAGATATGGCTTAGAACCACTTTTATACCGTTTTTAGCCTCTTTCGAACCGTTTCATAGACATAACACATAGCCTATGACTCTTTCCTGATCGACATGAACATTCTGTGAAAATTTCGTGAAGATCGGTTCAAAGGTTAAGACGCCTATAAGGGACAAATATACCCACCCGACAATTTCTCGTATGTATCGAGAATTATGATAGTTTCTCTTAAAATCGAAATACAAATTTCCTTAGAGTTCTCTTAAATACGAAATCCGTTTTTCCTTAGAGATGCGGGTTTCTAACGAAACAGATTCAGTTTTCGATCCGTTTTCGTTCGTTTTCGCTAACGAGAAAGTGACGAGAATGGACCCGAACATGTGTCTCGAGAACTTACGTTTTGCTGCCACAAACTGAGCGACAGTAGCGACAAAATCGGACACGTTCACGATTGTTTTGTAAGAGAAACTTTCTAGAAAATGTCGAAAACGGGTCCGTTCTCGAAGTCAATTGTAGGATGGGTAAAATCCTACAATCATACATTCACTTTAATATGTATGTACACAAAAAAAAATTAATCCGAAAGAGATTGAAAACAGGGTAATCCCGTATATTCTTGAGCCGAGCCGAAAAAAAATTGATTTGTACCAAGAATCCTAAATTCAATCCCAATAAACCAGATCACTTTTAGCTGTTCCGGGATTACCCTGTTTTAAATCCCGTTTCGGATTGATTTAAGATTTTTGTTTTCTGTGTATGTATGTATAGATGTATACCCTGTAAACATTTGGGCGATTGTTGAATCGCCCATGGCCAAAAAGAGTCTTTTGGGATTCGCCATGGAGATTGAATCTTCCGGCGATCTTCCCTGCGACTCCCAGAAGATTGTTTAATTGCCAATCGCCGAAAAGAGTCTTCTGGGAATCGCAGGAAGGATTGCCGGAAGATTCAATCTACTAGTAACAATCGCCGAAAAGAGTGTCCTAGGAGTCGCCGTGGAGATTGCTACTCTTCTAAAAGGCGCTTCTGCGACACTTCTAGAAGACTCTTTTGCGACTTTTCTGAAACTGTCGCCGACGTGGCTCACTTTCTCCCAACAGACGATCAGAATGCGATATCTTGGCGATTTGCCTGAGACTCTTCGCCGATTAAAAATGATTGTTGGGTAGATTTTCTAATTTCTTGAAAATCTGGAAGAAGTTGTTTAATTTTAGAAAGTGTCAGTACTATTTATGAAATTTTATTTTTCAAAAAAACTGGTTTGGACGAGTTCAAATGTAAGTAACGATTTTCAACGAGTTCAAAGTTGAATATAAACGTTCTCATTTCCACACAATTCAAAGAACCCGAGTGACGCCGGACTTATACAGCTTGTACCTGAGAGCTGTGGCTCATAAGCAAAAAGCTATGGCTCACGAACTTAGTCTATAAGGAGTATTTAGTTGCGATAATCGTTACAAAAAAATCGTCCGGAATTGAGGAATCATATCATTGAGAAGATAAAACTGTTCCGCTGGATGTGGTACACTCTATCGTTCTGTTTGTTGAACTATTCCTCTATGGTGAAAATGTTCTCGTCAGTAATCGGAATTCGTCTGTGGGCTGCGGACAAAGCGATGATGCCTGGACTATAAACATGAAGCTTTAAATATATAAAACTAAAAAAAAAAAAGAAAGCCGGTCAAGCCCGACTAAATATACTCTGTACCTGGCGTTGCCCATCACCGTTGGGACCGGGGCTGCCCATAATTGTTGTTTTCCTTATAACTGACACTTCCCGATTTACCATCTTTGACGGATCGTAAATAACCTGATTACTAAATCCGAGGAACGAACCTTCTATCTATAAAACGTGGGAGATAGACGTTTTCCAATTTGCGGGGGCGGGAGGGACGTGCAAATTGAAAAAACTGATCGCCGAAGTATAAGAAGCATATGTCCCATATAGTCAAACCTTATCTCTACACCGAGTCGTCGTCTACGGACGAGGGAGACGAATACTGACAAACTTATTATACTTATGTACTTGGTACGGTAAGAAGCCGGTCAAGCCGACTATAGTATACTCTGTACCTGCGAAGTGCTGCCCATCACCGTTGCGACCGGTGCTGCCCATAATTGTTTTCCATGGTTGACACAAGCTGTACATTAAAAAATTTTGAAAATGTCACAGCTTTAAACACAACCAATGATTTCTAGCAAGCTCACCACCTGGCAGGCCTAAGGTAGACAGGCGACTTTGCAACACAGTTTCAGCCACAGGGATAACCCAAAATATTTTTTTTTTTGGGTATTCTAATCCTGGCTGATGTATTTAGAATTAAGATAAAAAACCAAACACGTAAAACAAGAAATATTTTATTTTTGGACTTTATGGCAAAAACAGGTCCTTTCCGACCAATGTGCATTGGTGTTTGACGCCTCAAATTGACTCGCACTTTAATCGAAAATACAAGACATTTTTTTCTCTTAAATTTGTATCCTGCTAAGCCCTATTAGCCCTATTCCATACTCACACACACCCACCTGTTTTGCCAAATTTCTTTTTGCTTATTTATGTGAGTAACCTTTCTGTGTTTGTTTTGTTAATTTTATTCGCCTTGTCTGGGTTTTCGCCTTACACTCATTGTTTTTTTTTTTGGCAACAATTATTTTGTAATTAGGTCAAGGATTTTTATCGCATAAGTACGCCCGCTTGGTCAGCACATATCGCAAGTCCTACTGAAATAGCGGTAAGTAATTGTGGCATGCAAAGGAAGGGCAAAATACAATTGTTGACCTGCCTAATGGGCTGTTCCAATTGCTCACTTCATTTGAAGAGCAAGAATTAGGCATTTCTGCCGAGTAAACTGAATCTGAAATATCGGACCAAACTATTTTAGCATCCTGTTTTATCTAAAAATAGCTCAAGTGACACATTATTAAATCAGAAATGAAGCCATACAAAAATCACTGATTAATTTGTTGCCCTCAGGGATAAGGAGCCTTTGACGCTATTCCCCTGCTGACATGTGCGTGTTGTGGTTACCCACCTCAACTCAACTTAGCTAAACTCGCCTCGACCATTGGCCAAGCTCTGTTCAGTTGACCCAGAGATTTCCCAATGCGGTGCGTGTGGCAGGATGTTTTCTGTGCGCTGGTATTGACGCCCCCATGTGAGATTTAATTATGCGGTTTTTATTGATTTGACACAATTTCAGCGGCTTTTCTTTTTGTTGTTTTCTTTGTGCTTGGGCCAGAACAGCCGGTTTGAGTTTGAGAATACTTTAAAATCTGTAGACAGAGACCCCAACATTACTTACATTATTTCTGGCACCCACATCGGCGCCCAGCTCTATCATGCGATCCATTATGGCGGTTTTATTGTCCTTGGTTGCATACATTAGGGGTGTCATGCCGGTGTTCTGGAAATATATTATGATAACATCAGTCAATTGATACAGAGATATATTAGCAAAATTATATGGGAGAAAAATATATCAAGGCTGCTTAAGGCTCAGACCGTAGATTCGTACAGCTTAAGATTCGGTTCGCTAACCAGTTTCGAAAACTATTGTACGTACTATAAGACATAGGTTTGAACGTTGGTTCATAACCTATTGGATCGTTAGTTTTATTGAGTTTCCAATATGATGGAATGTTATCGAAGGTAAGTGGCAGAAAGAACCTAAAGTTTTCAAAGTCGTAAAACATAATATGCCAAACTTTCTTTTCATTTCAGAAAAATTATTTTTTTTTTTAAATCTTTCTGATTCGTGTTCAAAGGTTTGCCGAATTGCTATGTCCATCTGCTCAGTGTCGTACTTTTCGAGATATTGAAGTCGGAATCGGAACCAGTCACATCAAAAAATATATTAACAATTAATGTGTTTAGATCAGTGATCGTCAATGTGAACTGAGAGGATGCCACTGGAAAATGACAAAATATTGCACTCCATTTTTGGGGTTGTTAACTTAAAAAAGGTAAAATGGTAACTGGTAAATATTATTTTAAGAATTTTAAGAATAAAGCTCTCTTTCAGCTGGTCAATGCAAAAAGTCACTGACTTATCGAACTACCCTCCCAAGGCCCGATTTCTCAATGTCCTAACCGGACAGGTTAGCCGAATTTGAGTGTCTCATGCTGTGCGTTGCGTAACCGGAGGAAGAATTTTAACCGCAGCTCAAGCGGTATCAGCTTTTTCCAATATACAAACAGCTGGCTCCAACACTTGCATAGTTTTTTTTATTATTTGCTGCAACAAAATGTTTATGAATTTATGAATTTTTCTGCTTTTTGGCGGCTTTCTTATCCCTGCGGGTGACTTCTTTGGAGTCAGCGTAACTTTGATTTGAGAAGCCGTGCAGGTACACAAGTGACCATCGCTATTGCTTTTGAATCATTCGCAAAAATATCACCAGCAACATTCAATAGCGTTAGAAAATCCAAACAAAAATACCTAATTTTCTAACAGTGTCTGGTCACCCTATTGCAGCGATAGGAATTTATCGTTATCTGATGAATCTGTTGTGACTTAAACGCTGTTCAACTCAAGCTACAAATTTGTCCTGCGGTTTCCCAACCGGAACCTTTAAGAAATCGCCTTTTCACAGTTTACACTATAAAACAGCCAAAATGGTGTTAGCTTGAGAACGATTGGTCGTGTTCAACAGAAAGATTGATCGGTGAGCAGGTATCAGGATAAAATAAAACATCAAGTAGTTTCTTCTGAACGATGCGCTACATTTTTGGCCAATGATTTTTAAAGATTTTTAAAGTAGTCAATCTAAAGTTTTAATATATTTTTTAGTTTATGCAAATTAAATATAGCACACAAAAATTTTCATTTTTAAATTTAGTAGTATCGATATACAATTGCTGCTTGAAGGGAGCGTACTATTTCCAAGATACATGCTCCTCTATCATGTTCACTTGAGTTCAGCCGGAAGATCATAAAAATTGTATAATTGATCAGGAATCAAGTTCTTCTGCTGAACACGGCCAATGTTTTTGTTGCAATGGGATCAACCCAAATGAGTAAAAAAGTTTTGAATAAAAAAATTTGCCAAAAAAGAAAATCAAAGTTGTATCTACCTTTAGAAATTTTTTTTCCATTCGGGACTTCAGAACATCCTATTAAAATTTCAATCAGATCAGACACGTACTTTTACAAAAACGAGAGCGTAAGTTAAAGTCGGTCCTGCCCTGCTTCGATATACTCGTTACTCAGGGCAATAAGTGTTTAATAGCCTTTCCCGATGTTAATTTACAGAGCATTAACATTAATGTGACCATTTCAACATTATGTGAGCAAAAAGTGCATGTAGCGCCAAAAAGAATGCAACGTTTTTTATAACCTTTATAACTCTGCCATTGTAGACATTGGGCACATACACTACACTGCAAAATATGAGCTTAATATCTTTAAAATTGTTGGAGTTATTCGACGTTTTTTATTGTGGGGGCGTGTTTAAAATTTGAAATAAACTTGATCTGCGTAGGAACAGTAGGAGTCTACATAGCTCTTCTAGTTCCCGAGATCTAGGTGTTCATACAGACAGACGAGCCGACGGACCGACGGACATGTCTATATCGACTCGGCTGTTGATGCTGATCAAGAATATATACTTTATGGGGTCGGAGATGCTTCCTTCTGCCTGTTACATACATTTGCACGACTTTAGTATACCCTCTTTACTCTACGAGTAACGGGCCGAAGTTTTCATACCCTGCAGCACGTTTTCTAACTACTCTTACGACACTATACTATATTTCAGATTTCCACCAAAATGGAAAAGATAACAAACTCAAATAATATTGGAGGCGTTTCCTTAAAACAAAAAGTTTTTCTCACTAAAATTTTCCGTGTTTACGTTTTGTACTAAAAGACTTCGTGCAAAGTTTGGTGAAGATAGCTTTCAAACTGACGGAGGAGATAGCTTAGAAATCAACTCAGCTTGTCGTGCTAATCAAGAATATACATATATGAAGTTTATGTGGTCAGAGATGCTTCCTTCAATGCGTTACAAACATCCGGAACCGGCCGGATCGGATGACTATAGCATTTAGCTGTCATAGGAACGATCGGTAGAAAAACTAGTTTTTGTGAGAAAAACTTTTTTGTTTTCAATTGAAACGCCTCCAAACTTCGTATTTCTTAGTTTGCTATGTTTTAACATGATTCCACCAATTTTGGTCGAAATCGGACATCTATATAGTATAGCTGTCATAGAAAAGTTTAGTCTGAAAACTAGTCTTAGTTAGAAAAACTTTTTTGTTTTCAATGAAAATGTCCTAAAAATTGGTATTTATTAATTTGGAATGCTTTCACATAGTTCTACAAATTTTGGTCAAAATCGGATGACTATAGCATATATGTAGCTCCCATAGGAACGATCGGTCGAAAAACTAGTTCTAGTGAGAAAAACTTTATTGATTTCAATGGGAACGTCTTTATCATTGGCATATATTTATTTTATATACTTTAACACAATTTTACAAAGTTTTGTCAAAATCGGATGACTATAGCATATAGCTGCAGTACGAATGATCGGTCGAAAAAGAAGTTCTAGTGAGAAAAACTTTTTATTTTAAATAGAATCGCCTTCAAATTTCGTACTTGTTAGTTTGTTATGCTTTTCCATGATTCCACTAAGTTTGGTCGAAGTCGGACATTTATATAGCATTGCTCTGAGGTCGGAAAAGTTATCTTAGTTAGAAAAACTCAATGGAAATATCCTTAAAATTGGCATGTATTAAATTTTTTTATAGTTGTTTTGTAATTATATTTTTAGCAAAGCATTAATAAATAGGTCCCACAGATAGAAACTACCCTAAATGTAAAATGTTTTTTCTACATGTTCGTCGCCTATTTTATGAATTTCTATGATCATGTCAAAAAAATCTTCAGATCGACTTTTTCATAAAACTTTTCTCAGAGCTTTTTTTCTCAAAGTTTCGGGAAATAATTAACTAAGACGACATTTATCAAACTTACAAGCTTCTGATTACCTTTATCTGAAAAGATTTAACGACCTTTCTTTTTATGAAATCGGCTATGATCGTGGTGAAATATATGAGTGCTTCTTCAAAAAGGTAAAAGAAAGGAAAAACTTTAAAAATTCTTTAAAAAATATTGCGCGTGTCCTTAAAAATGAAACGATTGCTTCTTAAACAATCTTAAAATCGTAAACAAAGGGTTCTCTTCAGAAGGAAAAAAAGAACAAAACAGAGAACTGCAAATAACCAAGCTTTAGGCAGAAGAAGGCAGTATTTATGCAAATGTTCTTGCACTGCAATCACTTTTCATTTATGATGTGACAAGAATAAGTTTGTTTACTAGATAATTTAAAAGAAGCCTGTTTTAATTTAATATTCTTGGCTTTGCACAGCCCGTTTCAATTCACTTAACTTTCGTCGTTTGAGTTTCTGATCTGATATCTGATACACCCCCTTATGTTTTTCTTAATTTGAGACTCCCAATGCTTTAGGTGAATCTATCATTCTGGAAACAATAAAAAAACTTGTTTTTTTGTGACTTAATGTAATAAAATAATTTGCCAAAATACTATAAATACCCGTAGTTAACACAACAACAAACTCTAAGCCTCATTATTAACTTTGGTAATTATGGCTCTGCAGTCATCATCATTATAATGGATTTGGCTTGTTTCTGTGATAAGCCAACATGTTGCGAGTCTTTTGGGCCAATTTTCATAATTAAAACCAAATCAAGTACAAAATCGTAAACAAAGGGTTCTCTGGAGAAGGAAAAAAAGAATGAACAAAACAGAGAACTGCAAATAACCTAGCTTTAGGCAGAAGAAGGCAGTATTTATGCAAATGTCTAGTCTAGCCAAAAACACTCCAACCCTTTTTATTGCCATTTGCCGTTGGTTCGTTTCGTTTCGTTTGCCTCGCTTCTTGCAAACGTTAATTTTATGTCAACGACTTTTCTTCGTTTTGATATTTTTATGGTAAATTGAAATCGAAGCGCTTCAATTTCGATGTTTTATGAGTTTATCGGGGGTAGCAACTTGTGGCAGGACGCGCTTTGAGGCGCATTGCCTTGGCAGCGAAACATTTGGGACGCGCTATCAAATAACACTCTCTGCGCCACGGGCTACTGTTCCGTTATTTTGGTTAGTAAACAACCAAAAATGAAAATGCCGCCAGGCCACGTTGATAAGGGCGACGTATTGAACAGTGGAGTGAATTGCAATGATTTGGTGGTAAGAGTTTTTCATTTACAGAACAGAAAGCAGTCGGAAATATCTTTCAAAGATAATACTATCTCAAAATTGGCGCCCAACGTGGGGCATACATACTTTGAAAATACTAAAAATGCTATTATCTATGAGGAGATTCCCTGGATATGTATAATTTGGCAAAAACAGTGACCACATTTAGGAGAAAATAAAAAAATGGATCCAATTTCAAAATTTAAGAAATTTTATTTTCAGTTTCTAAACTTTTTGGTGTTATGTTTGCTTTTCTCTGAGGTAAGGAAAACCCCAACAAAACAGGTAACCATCATTTAAAGGACTTAACTTGTTTGATAATCACATTTTGCTCATCCTTTTTGTAACCCAAACCACTGTGTTCCCAGCATTGCCTTCGCCTTGTACCTGTGTACCTTGGTTTTTTTTTTTTGCTCAAAATTGATTTTACAAACTAAGTACACACTCTCCGCGATTCATGTCCGTCTACTTACCAAATCGAGTACTCCGGCCAGTGGTATATGATTTCCATCCTCACCCACATTGGCCACATATTTCTCCAGTTTCTTGAGTTCCGCTTCGATGGGCGTCCATTCGCTTTTCATGGCCAGGCCCAGCACTTTATTGGCCGTATCCCGTATGGAGGCCCCGGCACTTGGTGGCTTTGGGGCGGGGAAAATATCCGTATCCTTTTTATCGCCATTACTCGAGCTATCATCCTTGGGATCTGAGTCGGCTTTGCTGGCCGGCGTGGCGCGTTCACTGGGCGTGGTGGAATCATCCGGTGGACCGGTTAGCGAGGATGGAGTTTTGCGTCCCACGCCAGCTCCCCCAACACCGCCACGTCCAGCACCGCGTCCGCCACGCGGTTGAGACATTCTCTTGCTTGGTTGTTGCTCCTTTGGCCCAGGACTCAGTCCATCATTACACAACCAGAGAATTGGGTAAGCTTATTTCGTAGAATATGATTATTGATTTCGCACGTGACTTGATCAGATTTTTGGCGTTGCTTCTTTATGTTGCACATTCTGTTGTCGGCCTCCGCATTATTTTTTACCAATATTTTTTGTTACCAACAATTTGCATTTTCATTGGCAACACAAAAACAACAAACACACAAACACTCTCTCGCACACACACACACAAGAGTTCTGGGACCACAGCTAACACATCCGCTTTACCATTATTCCACTTTGATTCTTTCGCTTTCTTCACTTTTACTACACAAATTTATATGTTTCGGCCTTCTTTATGGGTTTGGTTGCGTGTGCGTTAACGGCTAAGAATTTCCCTTCCTCTACTTGCCACTTCACTTCTACTTTTTGGCGGAGCTCTCGAGTTTGGAGCCAACCGTTTGCCACGAGCGTCTGCGAGTTTCTGATTTGCCAGCTCAAAATTATTTTGCCAGTCGCCTGAGACCTGCTGGGAGCGAACCAAACACCTTGGCAACCTGACGAAGAACGATTTCTGGGTAGGAGGACGCTAAACTTGGGCGCAAGCGTTTGTTTACAATTGTTGAATCCTCACTCCCGGCCTCACAGGATTTTGACACAGTTTTTGGCGCCAAAAAATAAAATGCCGAGAGTTGGAGTTGTAAAGTTTCGTTGGGATTTTAGCGTCATGCTCTTTGAAATAGGAAAAGAATGTAAAGACTCGAGCTTAAGGGTCGACTCATTTCGATGACACCATCTAAACGAAAATACATCTGTCAAAAAAGTAAAATATTATTGACAATAATTGGAGAGTTTACACTCGGAAAAATTAGCAGTTAAAGGTTGCTTCTAGTTAAATATTAATATGTGTTGGTAAGAAAACTAGCAAGCTATTGGGGCTGCTTGATAAATGTTAGACTTTTTCAATAAAAAATATTTTTCAGCCAAGGCGCCTCGTTGCAAATCCGTTTCTAAAAAAGGTTTTGTGATTAAGAGACCAAATCTGATTCCAATCCAGTTTTAAATCACAATTTTTTTTCAGTCAGAGAAATTTAGAACTAGATTTAAAGTCTCCATTATCCTTGATGGGTATGTTTAGACATAGACGGTTGATTCAGCCATGAGGCTTTTTATTCGACTGCAAAGAACGTTAATCTTGGGCCAGAAACATAGTTATACTTTAATTTATTAAATGGGCTGTTTGAGTATATTAAAAATATAATTTTATAATTTCTGCAATTATTGGCGATTATGGATAGTCTCAGCTCAATTTTGGTTTTTGTGATAGGGCAACATTTGAACATCTTTGTAATTTTTTCATACAAAAATAGGAAAAATTGAGTGAGATCAGGCAATTACATGCGGCGCCTCGAAGAAAACACGTTTTGCGGTGTACACGATCGTTCACAGACATCTTAAAGAAAAATCAAATTGCATTAGTTAAAGGACAATATTCCCAGGTAACGCTGTCGAGTTTTTTTCGATTTTTTAAGGCATTTGAAAGTCAAAAACACCGATTTTCGCCTAAAACGTCGAGATATTTGTTGCTCTAAAAATAATAAATTTTCAAAAAAAAAAACAGCGTTACCTGGGATTTAGTAGAGAAATACTGTGCAAAATCTCAAAACGGACCGTCCGATGGATTTTGCAGGACGTGTCACCGACTTTGAAATGGTAACTTTTCAGGAGAGCGTTTTAAAGTTTTGGACACTCGAAAATCGAATATAAAACGGGAGCTGTGTCAACTGCGCATAACTTCGAAGTTTTACTCGACAAAATTCTCGAGATGTTGTGCATTCAAAAAAAAAATTTTAAAAAAAAAAAAAAAATTTTAATACTATAACTTGTTATTACAATACTGACAAAAAAAGATTAAGTAATTTTGTTTTTGTTTTGTTTTGCCTTATCGAAAATCGATGTTAACGATAGTGCTATATAATATTATTTCTTTAATTTTTCATTTTAACCAACGAAAGAGTGCTGAATTTCCCAATTTGACCATATATTGACATTGAACTTTTATTTATTGAACTACTATTAAATCAAAGTATCAAACTTTTTCGCATTCTTCTGATGCATATTAAGGTGCTGAAAGTTGTTCGGGTCTACTTCAGATCATACGATTTTTTGGGGACTGTTTGACCGGCACTCGTCTCTTCAAAAACTCGGGTACAAAAAAGGTCTACTTCAGATCCTACGGACCTTTGGGGACTATTTGACCGGCATTCGTCTCTTCAAAAACTCGGGAACAAAAAAGTCGCTGTTTTGGTCACTGTTTTGGTCACTATTAAGTGACTATCATGGTCACAATTTAAATCACTGTTTTATTCAATGCTTAAGTCCATGCTTCGGTCACTGTTTCGGTCACTCTTTGGTCACTGTTTTGTTCTCTGTTTTGGTCACTGCAATGTCACTATATTAGTCACTGTTTTGGTCATTGTTCTATATGAGTCACTGTTTTTACAATTTTTTGGTCACTGGTTTGGTCAATCTTTGGTCACTGTTTTGGTCTCTGTTTCGGTCACTGTTTTGGTCACTGTTTTGGTGAATGTTTCGTTCACTGTTTCGGTCACTGTCTTGGTCACTGTTTTGGTCACTGTTTTGGTCACTTTTTGGTTACTGTTTCGGTCACAATTTCGGACACTGTGTTGGTCACTGTTTTGGTCACTATTTTGGTCACTGTTTTGGTCACTGTTTTGGTCACTGTTTCGGTCTCAGTTCGGTCACTGTTTTGGTCACTATTTCGTTCACTGTTTGGTCATTGTTTTGGTCACTGTTTTATTCATTGGTTTGGTCACTGTTTCGGTCACTGTTTTGGTCACTGTTTCGGTCACTGTTCGGTCACTGTTTTGGTCACTGTTTTGGTCACTGTTTCGGTCACTGTTTTGGTCACTCTTTTGGTCAATGGTTTGGTCACTTTTTGGTGACTGTTTTGGTAACCTTAAATCCACCACAACCCACCTGCTGCTATGGCTGTCTTGCAATGACCAAAGCTGTTGACTTTGGCATATTTGCGCTTCGGTCATGCAGTGCCAACAATACCCGCGCTACTCGAGTCGCTGATTTGTAATGTTATTATATTTTAATCTTAAATTTTTGTCCACAAGGCTATCTGCTGAAGGCTGCCAAAAACAAGAGGCTGCTTTCTCAAAACTAAATGTTAAACATAGAGATGCAAACCATTCGAAAATAAGTACTGGTTCGGTTCAGTGGTTCACACAGTTTCTGAGCCGCCGTTTCGGTTCTATACCCGGTTCTTGGAGCTAACTGAACCGCTGTTTCGGTTCGGTTCAGTGGTTTATAAAGGCACAATATGAAATGTTATGATATCTTTTCGAACTTTTAAAATAAAGTTCCTATAAACCATTTGAATATCTCTAAAATCCTTGGAAAAATTTCCAAAATTTATGAAGTCGGATTTGCTTGATTCGTCTATAAGTTTCTAGAGGAATGCCCTTCGAAAACAGAGAATCTCGGTTAGAATAGAAGATATACCATGCACCTAACACACCCTGTTTTTCGTATTATTATATAAGAAAAAACTATCCTGGCTAAGATTGAATTATGGTAAAGAAGAACTACAGAAAATTTAAAATATTGTCCACTCGAAGACGACAAATCAAATTTCAAGAAAATAATGCAGATTGATGAAAGGTATATAGAGATCGGCGGACTTAACAGGATTGCATGCTGTAAAATTTGTGTCAAGTCATCCTTAAAGGTTATATCGATCTATCAGTGATCTCCCTTGCAGAGGGTCAAAGGGAATGTCGTAAACAAATCATCTTAGGGAAAAGATTAAAATTCTCTAATTAATAAATATCATCGGCTAGAGGCAAGCGATTCACGACTTAAATTTCGTCAGAGAATTGAACCGAACCGAACCGTCTTAGTGGCTTTTGGTTCGGTTCAGCATTATTGAAAGGAAGCCGGTTGGTTTCAGCGGCTAGAAAAAGTGGTTCGGTTCGGCTCAAAACCGGTTCGGTTCAGAGCCGGTGTGCATCCCTGATTAACTATGCCTAAAATTAATCAAATTAAACTTTTCACGGAGGGACTATCGAGATCGTTAGCCCGAAAGCCACGAGTAAATGACAAATCTTGCTTTAGAATTATCCTCCCGAAACAATCGCAATTAAGTATTTACTATCAGTCTAATAAAAAGAATACTAAATCGATCACAGTAAACATTTTGGTTCTACGGAAAACTGCTAACTTCTAACATTCCGCATAAGGTTCCAATATAAAGTTCAAGGTTTGTCTTTTTATTTGAAGCTTACGACCGTTAAATCATCTTCCTCTTATTTCCCTTTATTTGAACGTTTCAGTAAAAATAGAACCTTATTAGAAGCTTATCTTAAATACCTAAATATTAGTACTTTGCTATATTATTAAAGTGAGCCAAACAAACGTAAAGGTTTCCACAAAACGTGACTAATGGACCATCTCCGAAAACAGATTCATGTCCAGCACACGAAAATCATCTAGAACCACCACCAACCCTTCAATATACGGGACCTTGTTGCCTAGTGTAATACACCGAAATTTGATATGAGATCTATCTATAGTCAAGATCTAATTTAAAAGAGTTAAGTAATTTTTTGAACCGAAACTATTTCCAATCGATTAGGGTTCGGTTTGGTTTGGGGTTATGAAGGTGCTAGTTGCAGTTAATGGTTCGACTCGAGGAACATAAGCCGGTTCTGTGAGTTTCGATTCTGGATATGAGTGCTGCCTAATCATTAAAGATAAAAAGGGACCAACTTTTTCCAATTTACTTGTTGTCATCTTCTATTTAATGAATTCTTAAATGTATTTTAAGAATCAAATCCCAACCACATTCCTTTTTTCTCTTTTACACATTTTGTGTTCTTTCGGAACTTTTCTTACCAGAGGAGGTCTCTTAGTAACCCAGACGCTATACAAATTTTTATAAATTTTTCCATATTAGTCAGCTTCTCTTTTTCTCTTGGTGTATTTATGCACTTTGCTTATCAAATCGAATTTGCTGCGTATTAAAGACAGTGGAACCGGTCTGGCTACCTTTGATTGTATTTATTATTATGCTTATTGTTGTCGGTAGCTTATAGACACATTTCGATTGTCCAATTATTTAAGTTAAAAACAAAAACAAAATGAAAACAAATGGCTATTAATGTGGCAAATTAAATATGAATGATGTATTCTTGAAAAAATTATTTTCATTTGTCTTTTAATTGAAAAAAAGGGCCATGGCTTGAGTGCTTATAGTTGTATCATAAAGGGCAAAAATTTTAAAAGCATTTTTAGCTTTTAGCGGTGACGGCTGCATAAAAGCAACAAACATTTGTATATTAGATATTAACCAACAATAGGTATACCTAGACTAAATAATCAAAATTTGTTGTAGTTTAATTGGAAATCATAATGAGCTCAAGCCAAGAAAGGGCTAGCAGTCGCGACGCATCGAAGCGTCAATTTACCCGCCAACTGCTTGACTCGGTTGAGGAATTGATTCCAGACCCAACCGTGACCTGCCGTTGCTCGCATTGTCAGCTGCGCCGCATGAAAGACAAAACCAACGCCGACGATGCACCAAGTCCCGAATATATGGAAAAGCTACATCAGATGTACAAGGCCATAGATAAGAGAGCAGACGAAGCTTTAAACGATCTCAGAGAGTTGTTAAAGCTAAAAACAGTGTCGTCCAATCCGAAATACCTGCCGGATTCCCTGAAAGCTTTGGAAATGGTACACCTTCGTTTGGAAATGATGAAATTTGCTGTGAATGAGTACACGATAGGTCCCAAGCCACCGGTATGCAATGATGATCCTCTTCCAAAGGTTCTGTTCGCCCACTATTTCTCCTCGCCCACTAAGAATACGTTGCTAATCTATACGTATTTAGATGTGGTGCCAGCCGATATGGAAGATGGCTGGTTGAATGAACCCTTCGAATTGAGTTTGAGCAAAGGAATGCTTTATGGCCGAGGAGTTACTACGGGAAAAGGAATGACAATGTGTTGGCTGACAGCTATAGAATGTTGGCTAGAGGCCTTCGGGGATTTGCCAGTGAATCTTAAAATCATAGTGGAGATTATGCATGAGGTGGGCAGTAAGGGTCTGCATCATTATATACAGACAAAGAACGACTTCTTCCTAGATGTGGATTGCATGGTTTTTGGAAATAATTCCTGGTTGAATGATGAAAACCCTGTCATCAGCTGCAGTCTGTCGGGTTGGGCTCACTTCGGCATTGAAGTGCGTGGAGCCAATAAGAATCTAGAAGGGGGACTGGCTGGTGGTTTGGTCTTTGAACCCATGACCGATGTGTGCCAGCTGATGAATAGTTTGGTTAATAACCGTCAGGAGATGGCAATACCCACTATAAATCAGGCGGTTAGGCCAGTATCTCATGAGGAATGGGAATTGCTGGAGTCGGCCAACTTCAGTGACTATGACTATAAGGAGAAACTGGGCATTCGACGTCTGCGCTATGAGATAACCAAGGCGGAACTGCTACAGCATCGTTGGTGTGAATCAGCGCTGGTTATGCACGGCATCGAGGGTTGTTTCAGTCGTCATGGTTCCTCCACGGATTTGCCCATGTCTGTCTTGGGTAAATTCTCCATTAAGCTTTTGCCCGATCAGGAGGTATCTCGTGTCCAGGAACTGGTGCGGGTGCATCTGCATAAGGAATACGTTGAACATAAAATGGCCACTGATCTCAAGATTCATCTTTTGGATTACTGCGAACCTGCGATCTGGCGTTTTGACCACAAATACTCCAAAGCCGCCACTCGCGCTGTAAAGTATATCTATAATGAAGAGCCGTATCTAACTTGGAACATTGTCAGCTGCCTACCCATAGCCAGCGTCTTTCGCAAGCTCGTGGCCAAACCCGTTATACTGTTACCCTACTCCAAACGCTTCGATCGTAGACTCCAGATCAATGAGTCCATGCGGGAAATTTGCTTTGTACGCAACATCAAACTCAGTGCGGCTCTAATGCACGAGGTGTCCTTACTGCCAGCCCAATGCAAGTGTGATGTCATCTTTGAGTATTGCAATCTTCGGGGCATAGCCGAAATTTCTAAGGGAGTGGGACAACCGACGAAGCGAAGTCGACTTGCAAATCTTAAGAATAGCATGCGGTACCGTTCGTCGGAGAAGTCACAAGAAAAGGAAGAGCATCCAGTAAAGAAATTTTTCTGTACTCCATTTAGGCGAAAAAAAAAGACGGAGGAGAAATCAACAATTGTTTAGCTTGTTCTTGTAAACTGATAATGCTATCCATTAATTATATTAATCTAAATATAACTTTATTACTGTGTATCAGGTCGGTTCCGCTTTTCACGTTCGAAAGTCGGGTAAAGCTTGAGAGCTTTTCTGTCTACGCAAAGCTTTTCAATCCATAAGAAGCTTTTGGTTTTGCAGACAGCGAAAGATTATCATTGAACATAAATTTAAATCTATCCGAATTTGTGTCGTTTTCGGACCAAGGTGCTAGAAATGGGTGCATGCAAACACGCCCAGTACAAATAAAGTCCAATATTTCAAAAAGTCATATCATTATAAGAACACAAAACAAAATGGCATACATAAAGTAACTCTTTTTATCATATTTATTGATGTTGTTGTTGGGGTTTTAAAGCACGGATCAATGATGCATATATTTATGACGACGAAAAACTAGTTTCTTTTGGAGTGCTCTCACTCTTTCCAAGTATTTCTAGCTCTCGAGGTCGGTCATACAGAAAAGATGGGACGAAATTTTAAAATACACTGTGATATCTAAAAAACCTTTTTTGCATAACCTAGAATAGATATTTTCGAGACAAAGATAAGACATACGTACAATTGAAAGGACTACCAATTGAATCTCCAGCATCAGCAATAATCGCGGACATAATTATGGAAGAAGTTTTGGACAAAGTGAATAACAGTAGACTAACAAAATATGTAGATGAGATTTATGCGATAGTTAAGTAGGATGAAATTTAGAAGATATTGAAAATTCTGAACACATTTCACGAGGACGTCAAATTTTCATTTGAATTGAAATGGACATGAAACTACCGTTCCTGGACGTCTTGGTTGTTAGGGTAAACAACCAATTAAAATTAAATTGGTACCAAAAACCAATGGCGTCGCACTAGGGTCCCAAATCCCAAAAAGCTGGCCAAAAGTCGAAAAAAAAAATTTTTTTTGGGACTTTTAATGGTTGCAATAGTTGTAGTGGTACATCTAGTTTGCCGTTTATAAGGGGGAAGTGTCCCTACCTGGCTCAGGAATGAACTCCGTTCGTGAGCGTCGAGCGTTCCTCATCGTTTACTCGTCACGCATCGAAAATCACACATCGTTCAGAAGCGTATAGAATCTCTTAAAGCTAACCGATTTGGATTCTACAAATTGGATTCTATTCCAGAAAGTATGTAGAATTTAAATGTATAGCTCATAACTATTATTAACAATGCATGAAATAGTGAGTCATTAATAAAAGTAGAGGTTTTTTCTTAATTACATTCTGAAAAGTCGTGTTAGAAAAAGCAAGAAGTCAAAAGTCCCATCAGATCCCACTCTCTAATAAAATACAAATTGTTTATAAAATACTTCTTCAAAACATATCCAAAAATTAGCTGCTAATAGCTGCTTATTCAGTCGCGGTGATGATTTTTGTCCGGTAATGTCGGAATTTCCTGCAGTTTTTTGTAATTGTTGCAACATAATATATATACACTGCTCGGCAGCACTCTCTCCCAAATTAACTTTTATTAAAGTACTTTGGCCCGCTGAGCACGAAAATCGAAATGAAAAAAATTTGTCGAATAGTTATCGAGATATTATCGATAAACGGAGTTTTCCCAAGCTGCCTTCACTAAAACTCGCATAACTTGGTTGTTTTTGCTCCGATTGAAAAGTTGTAAAGAAGTTTATAAAGAAAAAACCTAGCCAAAAGTTTCGTTTTCAGGCAAAAATGTGAAAGGGTGAGTGCTTTTATTGCTATGGTCTCAAATGTAGAAAAAAAACTTTATTATTTTCAAAACTTAGAGAATTTAAGGTGCTTGTAAATGCAAATGAGTAAACGAAATTTATGTTTTTTTTTTTTAATTTCGAGTGTTTAATTCAATATTTAATTCAAGTATTTTTACTAAAGTTTTACTTCCAGTTCGTGTTCAGCGACTCCAAAAACCCCCGAGTACAGACTTTCAGCCAAATCAAAAACGTTTTTAAGAAATTGTCTGCCATACTAAATCCGCCATTTTGTTTTTCTGAATTTAGACTTCGGACTTGTAGTCAGCGACCCTAAAAACCCCCGAGTACCAACTCTTAGCTAATTTGTGATTATAAAAGGATTTATTACAAAGGATAAGGTGGTGAGCCTAATTTCTATCTTATACGTAATTGTTCATGCCTCAAGGCATTTCTCGGGAGGATTCGGTACCTCAAACTTGAACTGCGGCTCACCCACCGTCGATTCTAAAATCGCACGTAGAGAGTCGTACTGGGAAAGCGTCGGGGCTATTCCACCGGGAATCCCGTCCTGACACAGATGCCGATTCAGAAATCGCACATCGGGAGCTGACCAAAGCCGATTCGGCAATCCAACTCAAGGAATACTTAACAAGGTAGGCGCACTTGCTCTCTTGTTCTCTTTCGCATCTTAAATTTCAGTCTGTGAACAACATTTGTGAGCGAAGCATCTCCGCGGACGAATTTTTTGTGTTCTGCCTCTTAGTATGTTTGACAAAATCGCTCTCATATATAAGAGGCTGTGCGAGAGCAAGTGCGCCTACCTTGTTAAGTATACCTTGGTGCAACTTACCAAAATGCTTACTCGACCGTTGCCTCCTCACTAAGTGAGCTTGCATGCGGTTGGGGTGCGCCTCTTATAGGCCGCTGGCGCTGGCGGCAGCAGCTGTTAGTGGCAGCGTGCTATCAATAAAGATGCCGCGCGTAGTCGACAGCTGATTGCCTATCGATTGTGAGGGCGCGCCGTGTGTGCGTTTGAAAGGCGCGCGTTATTTGAATCTTTGGTGTTTGCAGAAAATAAACTTAGCTCTATCTATCGCATCTTCTATTAGCATTTTTTGCTTTTTTAAATAATGGACAATGAGTTCAATCTTTTAAGAACATCTCGTGAAAATTTTAGCCTTCTAAAAAAGGGAATCTAGATGCTAGGAAATGTAATATCAACTTAACCCCGCTCAATATTTCAAAATTTTCTGATTCTTTCGTTTGCTTTTCTAAATTCAATTATGATTTGCTGGGGAGGTCGCACCAATTGTGGGAAAAATGAGGACGAAAGCGATGAACGTCATTTATACCATTGTCGCTGTGAGCGTCAAAAGTGCCTGCTAGATTTTCCCTTGAAAGAGCGTATACTGGTTAAAGATGCGGAGCTAACGAAGGCGCAGGACAGCATCAAACAAAATAGCTCTCAATATTTAAAGGAGCTCGATTATATGTTGAAAATCAGATCGATATCTCGGGAACTGGAATACGAGCGTCAGAATAAACAGATTATAGACCGACTGGCGCAGCATTTGAATTCGTTGCATTTCGCTGTGGAGGTGGTAAAGATTACACCCCAAGATGAGACAAGTGAATCGATGCAATATGTGCTCTTAGCCAATTACTTTACCTCACCCGCCAAAAATGTGGTCTTGATCTATGGCAATGTTGATGTTTTGGCCTTAGAAGAGTCGGAGACGTGGAAACATGAACCTTTTAAGTTAACAGAGGATATGGGAATGCTTTATGGAAAAGGTGTAGCCACTTCCAAGGGTCCAATTATGAGTTGGATACAAGCCACGGATGCCTGGATGAAGGAAAATGACGACTTGCCAATAAATTTGCGCTTTGTCATCGAATCGAGTCATTTTCAAAATAGTCGAGGCCTAAAAAGCTTGATCAAGAATCGTCGACAGTTTTTCAAAACGGTTGACATGATTATACACTGCACCAACTTGTGGGTAGCTGACAGAATCCCCATGATTATCACTAGCCATAGTGGATATGTCGTCTTTGAGCTGGAAGTAAGGGCTAAAGATTCGACGACTTGGCCCTACACCATGTTTGAGTTGTGTCGCCTGACGAACACCCTTACGGATGTGCAGAAGGGTATTCTCGTGAAGGGACTTCATAGGCATGTCTTACCGCCCACACAGAAAGATTGGAACGTTCTGTGTAGGGCCGAATCTGGTACTGTGGAACTTAAAGAAACTTTTGGTCTAGAGCGCATACCACATGAATCGTCCCGACCGGATTTCCTTAAGCATCGCTGGTGTTTGCCCAGCATATCGATTCATAATGTTAAGGCCTTTCCACCAGAAAGCTTACGTAGTTTCCACGTACCCACACATTGTGTCACCACGTTTTCTGTCAAACTAGTTCCCGAACAGAGCGTGGAGTATGTCATCCATGTCATGCGCAATCATTTCGATGAGGCTTATCAACGTTTGAAATGCGTTCACTTAGTACAGTTACGCGTGCTGGATGAACTAGCTCCTCTCAAGGAATCCCATAAACATCCATTCCGACAATCGATCAAGAATGCTTTTAATCGTGCCCACAAATGTCAGCCTGTAATACCCGATAACATAAGTGTTACCCTACCCATACTGAATGAACTGCGTAAATATTGTATGCCCGGTGTTTATTCGGCAGCAGTTCCCTTCAATTCCATACACTCACGACCCAATCGGCCGGACGAGTGCATAAGCAAGGAGATGTATTTGCGTAATCTAAATCTGTGCTTGGCCATTATGTATGAGGTGGCGCTACGTCCACCCAACTGCAAGTGTCATATATTCAAAGACCATTGTTTCGAGCAGGGTCAGGCCGCTAACAAGTACTTTATGCGTAATCCACCCGTTACATATTCAGTCCATGAACCAGATGAGCGCGAGCAGTTCCAGAAAATGAACAACAAATCCATGGACGATCTGTCCATTTCCTCGTCAATTGTGTTAGGGAATGAGGAACACTATAGGCTTGTTTAAAAACACGCAATTGCTGCTTTAAAGCCATTTGTCCAATTTTTGTCGAACCAAGAAAAATGTTTGTTAATCTCGCTGATAAGGCAAGAAAGTAAAATGTTGATAAGCTGCTTTAGAAATGAGATTGCGATAGGTCTAGTTATAACATTGAAAATACTTTGTTTTTAAGAAGTGATAATAAAGAAGTTAAACCATCACTTAAAAGCGACTGTAGTATACCCTAAAGTAGCACAACTGGACGCTTTAGTTTCGCCACCGAGAGAGGACAAAAATATGGACAAATTCTATCTTTTTAGTCTGAGATTAAGGCTTAGAGCATATTCTACTCAATTCACGTCTTTTTTTCTTGGCCTAAAATTTCGAATTTAAAATGTTCCTACTTCAATTCGTTTTTGAGATCAAATGTACTTCATTGCGTGTGCGAGATGAGATGTCATTCCTTTCCATTTCCATTCGTGCTTAGTGCAAGATCGTATCTGTTCCATTTCAAGAGCGGACTAGACAAAGTTGGTTACAAAAATTTTCATATTTCTTTGTTTCTTAGAAGGCTAAAAATGGTTTAAAGCTAATATGAGGTTTGAAGTGTATAGAAATATCTTATAGAATATGAGGAAGGTAAGAAAAGGTTCCTTCTGGGATCAAATCGATGTCAAATCGATGTTGCGGACTCTTGTTGGAAAAGCAAAACTCAGTCCGTAAAGAGCAAAAGCTTAGTCCTTAAAGACAACCTATTGCCATACCCATGGTTCAATCATTACAGGTACGGTGCAATTTTTGAGTACTGAGCTGAGAGCGTACAGTGAGAGCGCCGTACTTTGTTGTATTATCGTAATGTCAGTGTAGCGCTTTCTAGATGGGAGCGAAGAGCTTTGAATCGATGTTTCGCAGTGAAACTATTGCGCTAATATCCAATGTTATAGTAGCACTAGTTCCAAGGAGCGCTTCTCTACTCCTGTTGAGCGCTCTACTAGCCTTAGAGCGCGTATGTTCATCGTCGCTTGTCGCTTTCCTTTATAACTGTGATTTGCGGCATTCCCGCTCGAGTGCTTATATAGTCGTATGGGCTAAGCTGCCGGCAATTGTGTGTAAGTTACCGAGACAAGGTAAGTAAGCTGTTAGTTCGAATCACAGACAAGGTAAGTTAAAAATAAAAATATAAAAAATTAAATTGTAAGTTTTCGGAAGGAAGACCCTACCCTCTTTGTGCCCCTTCCTCCCATTCCTCCCCACACTACCCTCCTCCACACATTCCCTCCCTTGGGTAAATAGTATATTTGAAAGAAGAATTTTTTTTTTAATTTTTTTATATGTGCTAAACGTGGCGTGTAGAAAAGCTTCATGACGCATTTAGAAATGAAAATCCCAAACGTTCATGTAGAAAAGCTACACGCCGCATTTAGAAATGGGAAAGCTAAACGTGGCGTTTAGAAAAGCTACACGCCGCATGTAGAAATGAGAAAGCTATACGTGGCATGCAGAAAAGCAACACAAACGTAGTGGGTTGAAAATCCCTGTGAAACGTGTAGAAAAACTACATGTTCGTGTAGTTTTTACATATTTTTTTCTCTGTTTATAAAGGGTGATTTTTTAGCTATTATCTTTTTGGCAACACTGGTTTAAACAGCTCACGCACGTTTCGTGTTTTGTTTCACTGTCAAACATCTTCAGTTTGGTCTATAATTTAACCATGAATCGTCTTACAAACGAACAACGCTTGCAAATTATTGAATTTTATTATCAAAATGCGTGCTCTGTTAAGAAAGTTCATCGCGCGCTTCTTCCATTTTATGGTCAGTTTAATCGACCCACTAAAGCGGCTATTCGGGCTATTGTGACTAAATTTCGCACCAAATTTTCATTATTGGACATTAAACCACCAACACGCTTACGTAGAGTGCGAACTGAAGAAAATATCGCAGCTGTATCGGCCAGTGTTAATGATGACCATCAATTATCGATTCGTCGCCGTTCGCAGCAATTGGGCCTCTGTTACTCAACAACGTGGAAAATTTTGCGGAAGGATTTAGGTGTGAAGCCTTTCAAAATACAGCTGGTGCAAGAATTGAAGCCGAACGACCTACCGCAACGTAGAATTTTTGGTGAATGGGCTCTTGGAAAGTTGGCCGAAGATCCACTTTTTTACCGAAAAATTGTGTTCAGCGACGAAGCTCATTTTTGGCTCAATGGGTACGTAAATAAGCAGAATTGTCGATTTTGGAGTGAATATCAGCCAGAAGCATTGCAAGAGCTACCAATGCATCCAGAAAAAGTCACAGTATGGTGCGGTTTATGGGCTGGTGGCATCATTGGACCCTACTTCTTCAAAGATGATGCGAATCGTAACGTAACTGTAAATGGTGAGCGCTACCGTGAGATGATATCCAACTTTTTTTGCGCAAAATGCAAGAGCTTGACTTGCATGACATGTGGTTTCAATAAGACGGTGCCACATGCCACGCGCAACAATGGACTTATTGAGAGGCGAGTTCGGTGAACTTTTTATTTCACGTTCGGGACCGGTCAATTGGCCGCCTAGATCGTGCGATTTAACGCCTTTAGACTATTTTTTGTGGGGCTATGTTAAAGCTCATGTCTGTACAGACAAGCCCGCTTCAATTGACGCATTGGAAGACAACATTGAAGCATTTATTTGTAAGATACCGGCCGAAATGTTGGAAAGAGTATGCCAAAATTGGACTAAGCGGATGGACCATTTGAGGCGCAGTCACGGTCAACATTTGCATGAAATAATCTTCAAACATTAAATTATATGGACCGTACTATCAATTCAAATAAAGATTTCATGCATTTTTCTGAATTTTATGTGTTTTTTTTTTTAAAACTTTCCTATAGCTCTTAAAAAAATCAGCCTTTACATGTCAAACCTCTATCTCTTCCCATCTCTAAGATCGAAATTGCAAAGTTATGCAAACTTTACATTAAAATTGGACAAAATACTATATTTTTCACTGTAGCTCTGCCAATTCATACAATGTAAAAATGTAAAATGGCTTGACACAGCCCCAAAGGGCTAAAGCCGAGCCTCTCTCAATCTCTTGGCTTCTGCGCTTTTAATTTTTGCACAAGAGAAAGGGACCCTACAGTTTGAGAAGCTTTTTCATGGCTAATTACTGCAATGCTGGCGCCAACAGCAAAGAGGTGTGGCCGGGTGTAAAGTTTATTCTAAGAAAAAACTTTTCATTAGATGTTCCGAGGCGGGATCGAACCCACGACCTCATGCACAGCGGTCGCGCACACTAGCCGCTGAGCCACCCGGCCACACATATCTTAACTTAAATATATTTTAAAATTAATAATATTTTGCGCTGTTAAAGATGTAGTTCTTGCCCTTATATGATAGTTCTATCCTTTATATGAATAAGGTTCACCTTAATCAAGCAACATAAAGCTTTTGCACCAAACAGAAAAGTAGACGACAAATCACGCCATCGCAGAAAGCGACAAACAGAAAATAGCATCAAAACAGTTGCCGGTCTTACGAACCCATACAATCGCACTAAAAGCACCCACCTCCCACCCGCCCATCCGCCACACGTGCTGTCATAAGAAGTGGGCAAAAGCAAAACAAATAAAAATACAAGCGAAAAGTTGTTGAAGATCGTGTGTGTTCGCTATGGGGAGGGGCCGGTTTGGACGGCATATGGAGAATGAGAATGCGAATGAATTTCAGTTTGTTTATAAACTTTGCGAATTGTGGACGTGCGCTTTATAATAGAAAATAATTTTAATTAAAAATAATGCAAATTTGTTTAAACAAAAAGTATTGAAATTAAAATAGTGATAAGCTAAAAAATGTTCAACCAAAAAATTGAAATTATGACCAGGCATTTACTTAAGCAAAGGCTTATGCTGAAGTCTATGCGAAGGTAAGTTAAGGGAACCTTTAACAAATGTCAATGTAGCACTTGATAGTAACAATGTTAAAGTCACAAATTGTTGCAAAAGTTGGTGTGATTGTGTGTGCAGCTTCCATCAGAGTTGTATACTAAACAGCCTGTTATTACGTAATATGTATGTATGTAGTTAGTGCATACGTATGTACCTCTAAGTGGAAGATTAAAGCTGCTTGCGGTACAGTTTCTTTTATCATTTTTGAGTTTATCAAGCCATTCTTTGATAAGCACCACAACAGTCTCTCAAAGTATCTTACTTGAAATCTATGTAGTCTACATTGATAGGTATCAGCTCGAAATAAACTTAAAAGATAGCAGCAGATAATTATTAGACAGCATTCTATATACAAATGCTTTTTATAAGTGTTTGTTGTTAATTAACAAAAACCAATAAAATTCTTTAAATTGTGTATATGTTTACCTACATATATGTATGTATAAAATGTATATTTTTGGCACCGTCTTTTAAGTCCAAAATAATCTACAATCTTATTTACTGCCTGAACCTAAGACCCAAAATTAATAATAAAACCATAACAATAACAATGTTTAAAATACAAACTCAACGCTTCGCATTGATAAGCGAGCTTTTCAAGCTTTAACCAAGTCAAGACGCAAACCATTTAGCTAAGACTTAAACGTGGGAACGGTAAAAAGTATGTTGAACAATGGTACCAATCTCGATTTTGATTTGCATAAACTCGAAAAATTCACACACATTTTGCCGCAGGATATAAATGAAATAAAAGCTACCAGATTCCATTCAAAATTTCGTCATGCTAACAAACTTTTCTATCTTTATTTAAGCGGAATATGAAATCAATTAAGGTGGCTTTAAAAACACTGACAGATTGACAGCCTTTTTTAAGTCAGACATCTGGAAATAAGCCATCATCGCGAATTAAACCAGCATCTGTTTAAAAACGCTGAGCTGAAACCATAAATGTAAAAGAAACCGATTCCGTTCGGTCCATTTCACCAAGCTTAGGGCCAAAATATCTGTAAATTTAGGAAAGTGTAAAGGCTGATTTTTATGCAATTTTGATTTTCAGCTGGGCTGCAAACCACTCGAAAATAAGTACTGGTTCGGTTCAGTGGTACACACAGTTTCTGAACCGCCGGTTCGGGTTATTACATGGTTTTTGGAGCTAACTGAACCGCGCTTTCGGTTCGGTTCAGTGGTTCAATAAGGCACATTATGAAATATTATGATTTCTGTCGTTATGTGAATTTTCGCACAGTTTGGAAATTGAATTCCTATAAACCATTTGAAAATCTTTAAAATCCTCAGAAGAATGGGTTCGTCTATAAGTTCCTAGAAGAATGCCATACGAAAACAGATAATTTCGGTTAAAAAAGAATACTTAGCATCATAGCTCGCAAAAAACTGTTAGCACTTGTTTTAATGCGACCAGCCTCAGTGAAAAACAGAAACAAATGCAGCACAAGCGGTCTCGCACTTTTTCTCGCACCTCATGTGTTTTCTGTTACGTGTTTTCGGTTGAGCGCTCACTAATCAACTGTCTGCAAATGAGCAGAACACAATAAGTGTCTACGAAAAGTTTTTTTCGTTAGGTTTTTTTTTTTTTGCTTTTGGTAGGCTTCGTATGTACAACCACATATGGGCATTTCCACAGAAAGGTCCACCGAGACCAAAAAATTAAAAGTACTTAAAACCACTTTTTTCAATCATATTTTTATCGGGAAACAATTAAATTAAACTAGTTTACGCCAATCTTAAATTTACTCATATTCCATTTCGAGATTTTCAAATGCAAAGTCGAGCAATCATCATTTTTCTTATTTTTATCATTATTTTGCAGGTTTTTTTCCTAAAAAAGTACCTATAGATTTCATTAAATTTTGCTTTCTAAAGTCATTTTAAGGGTACAAAGTGTAAACAAAGATTGCATAAGAAACCATAACAAACTATGTGAGTGCAATTAAAAGTAAGTTTTTTCTTTGCATTATAAAAAAAAAACACAAATATAATCATAGAGAAAAATTTGTCACATAACGTATGTCACGTAACGTATCATAATGAGTCAAATATAAAAAACACCAACATTTATTTTTCAACGAATCAGCTCTAAATATATAGTAACATTGTTGCAGATTGTACTAAAATTAGTTGTGTTAAGAAACTCGAACGGGCTTCGCAGATTTTTGAATTTTTATAAAAGTCAAAAAAACGCACTTCCATATTCTGTCACATAACGTATTCCTTTTTGTTTGCGAGAATCTTGGGACCTTCTCTTTCTACAACTCGCCGTTTATACATTAAAAATAGTGCTACTAAAATGCTACTCAAAAACCAATAGGGACAAATTTACTTTAAAAACCAATATGGACAAATTTACTTTAAAAATTTTCTTTGTTTTTTTTATGATGAAGCTTTATAAATTCGTACGACTGTCGCGTGCGTGCTGTGGAAATGCCCATATACATACGCAAAGAACATTCGGAATATGCTCTCGGCAAAAGTGTCAGTGAAAGACAGGAGAGAAACAGGAACGAAAAATGCGGTCTTTGCTCTGAGCTCAACAGAATTGAGCAAATACACAACCTGTTTTTTTTTTGTGTTCGTAACCAAACTGTTTTTTGCCGACACGTTGAAAGTGTTGAGAGTTTTTGCGAGCTCTGCTTACCATGCATCTTACACACCCTATTTATCGTATTAAATGAGAAAAAGCTTTACTGACTAAGATTGAATTAAGGTTAAAGAAATACTACAGAAAATTTAAAAAATTGTCCACTAGAGGACGACCAATCAATTATCAGAAGACACAGTATTACATGTTGTAAAATTTGTGTCAAGTCATCCTTAAAGGTTATATTGAAACGGCATCGCTAAGGATGTAGAGGGTCGAACGAAATGTCGTATAAAAAT
Organism: Lordiphosa collinella; assembly: GCA_018904265.1. Taxonomy (NCBI): domain Eukaryota; kingdom Metazoa; phylum Arthropoda; class Insecta; order Diptera; family Drosophilidae; genus Lordiphosa; species Lordiphosa collinella. The sequence goes on along the minus strand of JAEIFV010000432.1, from coordinate 228,049 downwards.
TATCTTAGGGAAACGATTGAAATTCCCAATTAATAAGTATAATTGGCTAGAGGAAAGCGATTCACGTCTAAAAACTCTTCAGAGAGCTGAACCAAACCGAACCGTTTTTCTTTGTTTTTTTCGGTTCGGCTCAGCATTTCTGAAAGGAAGCCGGTTCGGTTTGAGGTTCATCCCTGGTTTTCAGTGTACATTTTTTGACACGCGTAGCATTTGTAGCATGTGGCAACGCCAAAAATGCTCAGAAAGGTTTGCCATTACACCATGAATAGATTAGCAATCGAACAGTGTTTGCCAATCATTGGATTTTATTATCAAAATTTAGTCTATTGATGCTAATGTGACTAAATTTCGCACCAGTTTCACTTTATTTTACATTTATCATCCAACCCGATTGCAGAAAGTTCATACCGAGTAAAATAATGCTGCTGTTTCGGCCAGTGTCAATAAAGATCGCAATATGTCAATTCGTCGCCGTTCTCAACAATTGGGCTTGTGTTATGCAACCATTTGGAAGATTTTAAGTCAAGACCTCGGTATGAAACCATACAAAATACAGCTGGTGCAAGAACTGAAGCCGGATGACCTTCCACAACGTCGTTTGTTTGCTGAAAGAAAAATCACTAATAGAAAAGAACTGGAAACGAAGTTCTAAATCAGGACAGCAATCAAAAACTTACAGATTACTTATGTTCTTTCAGAAGATTCGCCCATTCCAACTGCTTCGATAAGCAAAATATACAAATAGCCCACAACCCCACGAGCACAATGAAAATCTTTTTTAATAGGACTAAGTCAATAATAGCCACATCGGATAGGAGTAACGAGATCGACATGGTATATTGTAATGGAAATAAAGAGAACAGCTGGAACAAATGATACATTGGAACAACCAAATGAAAAGGAAAATCAGAATACATCGGACTATAGAATACAAACTCAGTCATCAAACAACGATACAAAACAAGAAAGATAGTCGGTTGCGACCGGTAATTGTTTGTTTTCCTTATAACTCGAATATCGATCATCCGATCTTTAAAATTCCTTCAGAGAATCGATAAAGAATCCCGAATACTAAATACGTTCAGAAGGTTCGAACCTTTTATCTATAAAACTGTGGGAGATATGACGTTTTTTCGATATTGCGGGGGCGGGAGGGGGCGTGGCCAAAATTGAAAATAAACTTGATCTGCCTGCAAGTATAAGAAACATAAGTTCCATACATGTCAAACCTCTATCTCTTACCATCTCTGAGATCTGTTTGTTCATACGGACAAACGGACAGACTGACGGACGGACTTATACTCTGTGTACCTCTGGTACAGAGTATAAAAATATGGAAATGACTATCATTTCATATCATTTTTTCTCAGTATATTAATAAATTGTAGGAATTTCTTAGCTTAGATCTCTTTAGTTGAGTCGAAAATTTTGTCATAGTTGTAGGTTTGAATGAGCGACTTCTGCACCAGACCGTACTTTTCCGAATAATATATCTTATAATCTGATTTCTCCCCCAGTCTCTCCACTTCACTTTACGCTGCCAACAGTCACAAACATCACATTGGGCAGGAACCTTTGGTCTATCGCAATATTGGCCAGCAATTGGAGTTGTCAGCCAGTAAATATGGTGATACCGAGGCCATAGTATCCTGCCATGAGGGCAAGCGATATACATTCAAAAGTCTGTTGGCCGAGGTTGATCGTCTGGCGGCAGGATTCCGTAAGCTGGGATTAGAACAAGGCGATGCTGTGGGTCTTTGGGCACCCAACTATGTGCATTGGTATCTGGGCATGATGGGAGCAGCTCGAGCCGGGCTTACTTCGGTGGGCATTAATCCTGCCTTCCAGGGACCCGAAGTTGCCTATTGTCTGAACAAAGTGGACATCAAGGCAATTGTAGCACCCGAAACATTCAAGACGCAAAACTATTATGAGATTCTACGAAGTATTTGTCCCGAGCTAGCTGACTCGGAGCCGGGTAAAATCAAAAGTGAGAAATTTCCGCATCTACGTTCGGTGATCATCAATAGCGAGGATCGTCTGAAGGGTGCACTACGATTTGACGAGGTTCTGAACATGGCCAATAGATCAGAGCAGGAGGAGATTACCAAGCTTCAAACGAAAATCAGTCCCGACACACCCTGTAATATACAGTTCACATCGGGCACCACGGGAAAGCCTAAGGCTGCAGTGCTCTCGCACAATGGTTTGATTAATAACGGGATCCATGTGGGTACACGTAATCAGCTGGACGGTGAGCGAATTTGCGTACAGGTACCCCTCTTCCATGCCTATGGAGTGGTCATTACCATTATGGCTGCTTTGGTCAAGGGTGCCACATTGGTTCTGCCTGCTGCAGGATTCAGTCCCAGTGAATCCCTCTCTGCCATAGTGAATGAGAAGTGTACGGTCGTACATGGAACTCCCACCATGTATGTGGATTTGGTTAGAGCACAGCGAAAACTTAAAGTACCCCTGGGTAGAATTAAAAAGGCCATCAACGGAGGAGCCATTATTTCGCCTCAGCTTATTTTAGATGTCAGAGAGGTTCTCAAAGTGGAAGCCATGCACAATGTCTACGGTTTGACGGAGACAACAGCTGTGGTCTTTCAATCGCTGCCCGGAGATACGGAGGAAGATATGCTCTACACAGTGGGTCATCTGACCGATCATCTCGAGGCAAAGGTCGTTGATAGTCAAGGCAATACAGTGCCCTTTGGCCAGCCTGGTGAGCTATGCGTTCGCGGCTATCTCACTATGTTGGGCTATCATGGTGATCCGGAGAAGACCCAAGAGACTATTAATGCAGACAGATGGCTTCAAACGGGCGATCAGTTTGTCTTGCAAGAAAACGGCTATGGAAGGATTGTAGGACGCATCAAGGAGATGATCATACGTGGTGGTGAAAATGTGTTTCCACGCGAGGTTGAAGACTTTTTGAATGCCCATCCTCAGGTTATTGAGGCTCATGTAAGGATTTAATTCTAACCTATCTTAGATTAGTGAGCACTAAAATATTCGATTTTATTTCAGGTGATTGGTGTCCCCGATGAACGTTTGGGTGAGGAGATTTGTGCCTTTGTGCGCCTACACGATGATGTTGACCCAAAGACCTTCACGAATGAATCTTTGCGTGCTTACAGCAAGGGTAAACTGGCACATTTTAAGGTACCGCGGTTTGTGGTGCCTGTCGATACATTCCCCAAGACTACCTCGGGCAAAATTCAAAAGTTTAAGCTATTGCAAGATTTTAAGAGCCAATCAGTAGAGAAAAATTAGACTGTTAGTGTGTAAATGTATGTACGTCCAACAATAAATTTTGCAATTTTCTAGAGTCGTGGAATTTATATTACAAAATAAATAATTCAGCCACTGGTTTAACTAGAAAACAAGAAAGAAAGTCGGTCAAACCCGACTATAACATACTCTGTACCTGTGAAGTGCTGCCCATCACCGTTGCGACCGGTGCTGCCCATAATTGTTTGTTTTCATTATAGCTCGACAGCCGTTCATCCGATCTCTACCATTCCTCCTAATTACTAAATGTGTCCAGAAGGAACGAACCTTCTATCTATAAAACTGTGGGAGATATGACGTTTTTTCCAAATAAACTTGATCTGCCTGCAAGTATAAGAAGCATATGTCCCATACATGTCAAACCTCTATCTCTTACCATCTCTGAGATCTGCTTGTTCCTATTAGCAGACGGACAGACAGACAGACGGACGGACACGGACATGGCTAGATCGACTCGGCTGTTGATGCTGATCAAGAATATTTATACTTTATAGGGTCGGAGATGCTTCTTTCTGCCTGTCACATACTTTTGCACAAACTTAATATATTCTGTGTACCTCTGGTACAGAGTATAAAAATGTTATGGGCCTTATGTCCACATTAAATTCGGACATATTGCCCACATTTCATCGGACTTTTCGCCCAGTTTAATTTGAGGGTCCTGCAGGGTGCAAAACGAAATATGTGCCTCTTGCATATCAAAGAGGGGCAAATCTATAAGTTTAAAACTTCTTCATGAGGAATGGGGCGACTTTTAAGAGAATGTGCTATCCGAACGATGTCCCAAAATCGCCTGGCGGACGCACGACATTTCATGTACAGTCTCTGGTAATCTGGCTGGATGTAGCGGGTAGTTTGTATGTCTGCAATACCGTCTCGGTATTGGATCGGCAGCGCTTAAGGTTATCCTTTAAAGACTGCACAAACTTTTAGTGCACAAACTTTGGTGAAGCAGTGAGGATCGGCCAGGCCGATGGTTACCCTAAACCAGAGGCCGGCACGTCGCTACCTACTGGTCATAGGAAAGCTCTCAAAAGCAGCGGCTTACACTCAGTATATGCACTATAAGCGTCGCTGCGCTGAGTGTTCGGCTCTTGTTTAGATGCGACGGCCCCTGCCCTAACCCTGCGTGCATACCAAATCTTGCAACAAATTGTAAACACACTTAATATGCTTTAATAAAAACATATGAATCCACTTGTAGAACTAGTCCATCAGTATGGAAAGCACAAATTGTTCAAGTTTAATATTTTTCACTGTGCGTTTAATGTCATTTAAATTTGAATACGTACTTTTCGCCCATGGGCTTAATGTCCGCACATAAGGCCCAGAAAATTTCTGAGTTATATTTCAAAGTAATGATTGAAATTTTTTATATGGGCTTTATTTCCGTGGGCGTTTTGACATGTCACCATAAGCGTCATTCAGTAAGCGTTTTAGTATTGTTCGCATATGAGTCAAGAGCTTTAAGTTCGGCTTGACTGTCTGAGTATATGAGGACGTTTCCTTCCCTGACCGAAAGCGTGCTCAGATGGGTGGCAGCTTCCTAGATGGCCACCACCTCCGCTTGGTACACGCTACAGTGATCATAAAGACGGAACGATAAGTTCAGATTAAGGTTGGGGGAGAATATTTTTTTTCGTCGAGTTTAAAACCATCCGTGTAGATGTTGATGGCATTAGCTCAGCTGTGGGGTAGGTAGTCCCAATTGTGTCGGCTAGGAATATCGTTTGTGGTATACAGTAGTCTGTATTTAACGGAAAGCCCGCTGGTCTAAGATAAAACTACTGCAAAAAATGTAGCTTCCTACTCCCAAAAAGAAACCTGTTTTAAATCTACCGAATCTGGCCATGCGCTGACAAAAGTAGAGTAATCCCGGGTTTTCTATGGGTTATGTTGTGCGGTAGTCATTACCCTGCGGTTCTACGTTTCAGTACAGAATTTTTCAGGGATTATCTCAGACCTGCACAGTAGGAATAACTAAATTCATGTCTGATTTCAGGCTGAAACTCATATATAAGCTGTGATTCAGTACTAAATCGAACTGAAGGGTAGTCAGTCTGCCATTTAGTCAGGTTGAACTCTTTTCTAAATATTGTCTTACTAATCAATATTTAAAATTTAGATCGACTGGTCCGGTACATTAAGAGCTTAAGACTTATCTACTAATGAGTTAAGGTTACGACAAAGTGGCACAAGTCTAAATTTTCCTAATATCTTTAAAAGCGTTCGTTAGATTTATATTTAAATCTGGGATTAATGCCGGAATGATTTTTTGCATTAGTCAGGGGTATACTTCTGCCGATAGGTATATTTTAATTACGGTTTAGGATGGGAACTAATTATACATTACTAATGCGTATCCCAAACATTTGAAAAAAGGTTTCAGTCAATATAAATGCCTTGACCGAAACCGAATTTCATTTTGGTATTAATTCCTGATTAAAGTAGATATTGACGATGATATAATAGACTATTGCATGTTCTTAAGAGATGGTACTCGACATCCAAATTACTGTGAAATGAAGTACCAGGTTTAAAATCGCTCAAATCTAAAAAAAAAACAATTTTTAAAATTTTGTTTCTTGTTGTTTTCAAACTACCAACCAGATTTTAAATAAATGTTCTACGCGGTTATGGCAAATTTAGTAACTTTTCGATTCATACCTTGATTGACTCTATCTAACGTTTCTGCATTAAGATATGGTTTAAAACGTAAGTGTACCTAACAAAACATACCCATATACTAGTATTTGTAAAATAGTGTTATTTATCTTGAGTGCCTATCCGCCAAATTTCGTCTAGATAGAAAGAGTACTCATTGAAACCGCAGGCAGATGGGCATGGCTATACTAATTCAGCTCGTCATGCTGATCAAAGAATAGGGTCCGAGAAACTGAATAGAACTAACAAAGTTCAATTCCAGTTTTTTCTGCGTTCTAAGCGTCACAAAAATCTGTCCATCTGTTTTAGTATAAGAAGCACAGTTTTCCTTTCTCTCTAATAACAAATGCACCTTGCTATTTCATTGTTACATCTTTTTAAACCCTCCCCTTAAATCTGAACATGCTCTCCAACACTTGCCATAAATCTAATCGAATTACACACACGTTGCCTGTGTTGCGGTTGCTTTCTACGCTTTGCCGGACGCTACTTACAAACATGTTGCTGTTGTTGCTGTTGCCGCTGATACAAACGTAAATTACCACACAAAGCTGGAGCTGTTTAACCTGATTTTTTTCTTGGCCAATTTGGTGCGCCATATCGCATTCATTCAGTAAAAGATCAGCATAAAGCCGCTTGTGCATGTGGGACAGGATGATGCAGCAAGAAAATGCAAGCCAACCCACTTTCTGGCTAATTCATGCATTGTCCAGTTTCAGTCGCGGTTTGGAGAGCGCCAAAGTGTGAACATGTGAGTTTTAAATTTACTGTCATTAAATATGCACCGTTTTTTTTTTTTTTGTGTTGGGCAAGGGATAAGAATCGGTTGAAAGGCGTGCGAACAGAATTGAGGAGCAAGGTTGGGGTTGAGGAAATGGATTTAAAGATGGACTTAATTAAACAAGTGAAGATATGATAAACACATTCGGTTAGTTATGAAAATATTTGTGGCATTATATTTTGATTTTTTTTTTTGTAGTGGACAGCTCTTAGATACAAGATTCTTTTTTCTTTTTTGCAAAGGCTGCTGAATGCCTTTAAAAAAAATAACAGTCAAAGATTACAATGGTTGAAAAATATCAAATGTAAGGCAGCAACTGATTAAAAAAGGACAAAATAAGTGGCGGAATTATGAATAATCGAACTGAACCAACAATTAAGCTGATTGGGCGATTAATCGAAAAGTCGATAACATGATTTGGTACCAAATCGACTAGTTTTAAGACCAGTTAAAACTTAGCTTTGAGCCAAATCATTTATTTAGTTTTAGAATTGAAAATAGTTTAATTTTTTAAAGTTGCTGGCATATTCTTGATATTTTTGAGTATTTTGTGTGTGTGTTTTCTTAGCTTAGGTTATGGGTTTGAACTTTGTACAATTGTTAGGGGTTATACATTAGGGCATAAATTAGCTTTTAACATTACACTCTAAATGTTAGCGGATTAAATGCTTAGAGCGGCTCTAGGGCTGCCGGTCCATGCGGACTTCCTTCGAGCTTGCGCCAGACTACGTTACACATCTCACGGACCAAAGCCTTCTCGCCATCATCCATCTGATCGAGAGCACTGCCAGCCAAATTGCCCAGACGATCGCGTTCCAGTTGCTCTCGCACCTCCAGCACTTGCAAGGCACGCACCACAGCCTCCGGACGACCAGCTATGGGTTCGGGTAGTTGTACAGAAGCAGCAGCGGCTGCTGCTGCCGCTACCACCGCTGCGGCCGCCGCCGCCTGGCTGCTGTTGGTTATATCCTGCTGATGCGAATGCGGATGGGGAGAGGGTGCAGATTTGGCTGGAGCTGGTGTGGGCGTAGGAGTGGATTGCTGCTGCTGTTGTAGGTTAGATGTGGGTGTGCTACGTTCTTCCTCCAACTGTTGTATACGTCGTTCTAGTGAACGCACATACTGCAGCGTCTGATCATTCAGGGTGTGGGCATGACGTAGGTCCTAAAGAAGAAAACGGAAATGGTATATTAAATATTTTTCTATTTTGGTAAAGTCAATTTTGTTAACTCACCGGTGGCAGTTGCCTCTGTTCCGCATAGTTACGCAAAGCGGTTATGGTCTCATCCGCATTGGTACTGGAACTAGAGCCATCACCATCATCTCGTAGAGCATTTCGGGTGGCTGCTCCACAACCTGCGCACAGCGCATTGGCCGCCACATGTGCACGCTCCTCGTCCAAATAGAGACAAAGCTCTTTGAGCTCCAGATTATCGGTGATTAGTTCCTGTTGCTTGTCATCCAATTGGCGAAGTTTGTTCTGCAAGAGGAGAAGAAAAATCAGCATTGTCCAGAGCAGAGTGAAGAGTTTGTTCTCACTAATAAACGGTAAGAGCTAGCCAGTTGAAGTATGAAATGAAGCTTCCATTATATTGATTACTTAGAAAATTCTACCACAAAGTGGGGGAAAATACCCGGAAAAGCTTGTATGAGGAATTTTTTTTCAACAGATTGATTGGGAATTTGGCTTGTAAGCAAAGTATGCACGATGCACGTATTTTACTGATCTCAAAAAATTCACTTACAAAAGAAAAAAACGTAGCTTTAAGTTAAAACTAGGTTTCTAAGATAAGTAACATGTAAAATGGCTTGACACAGCCCCAAAGGGCCAAAGCCGAGCTCCTCTCAATCTATTGGCTTGTGCGCTTCGCCAGACTGATACTGTGTCAGTCTTGAAACAAAAAATTTAGCTGCTGTTTCATTTATACCCTGCAGTTCGGTTGCACCGGTGCGGCACTAACGAACCCCCTAGCTCTTCGCACTCGCCACCAGGCCAACCACCAGCGAAGTATTTGCCTAACGAATTTTGTATGGGAATGTCCGGAAAACGTACTAATCGGTACGACCCTGCATTACTAGTCGTTGGTGTGTTGATGGGTGCACACTATAGTTCATGTACTAGACTAGCGCTGTGATGCATTACCTGTCGTTAACGATGCGACTAACGCTCTGTGAACGCTCTGTGAATCAGCTCGTTAGGCCTGGTAGTGCCTTGACACCAGCTGAACTACAGCGTTCGTAGTAAGCACTTGCTTCCAGACCAACTTCCCTACAAGTATTTGCCTAACGAATTTTGTATGGGAATGTCCGTTAAACGTACCGATCGGTACGACCCTGCATTACCTGTCGTTAGTGTGGTGATGGGTGCACACCAGAGAACTGCAACGAGCCATCACCCGTGCTTCAAATGCGATGCAAGTAAACTAAGCGCTCAAGGCTTGTTGAACTTGTTCAAGCGGCATACACAGAACAAAACTCCCAAAAAAGTTCGAGTTTAGGCAAATCATTGCATTTTCAAACTCGAGTGTTTTCCGTACATACACTCCATTTGACTCAGAGCTTCGGACGCGAGTCGTAAAGAGTAAAGTTCGTTCGGTACAAATACTCGCGAAATACTCTTAGCTTCGGACGCGAGTAACCGAGATTACTTGTTGCCGAAGTCAAAGATCTGCCGCGTGTTGTTATGGTCAAAGCTTGTACACACATCATTTCTACGCCAGAAACAGAAACTTGTAAGAGCAAAAGAGATAGCATGATAGCCTACATTTTGCATTCCTTTGAGTAAAAAGACGGAAGATTTTTCTTTTAGCGATTTTATTATACAACAAAAATTACTTTTAATTATGTAAGATTGCGGCTTTCCACATCAACAATCAAGCATGCACTGAACGTTAACGGACCCATAAACGATCGACTTGGCAGCCGACGAGACCACCTCATACTTGTTGCATCATGAAAACGAGTGTGTAAGAATGTTGCTTGCCTTAAGCTCTCTGTCAACAAGGCGAGTAAGAGAGAGTAAGAGTACATTTTGATGGGAGTGCGAGTAAGTCAGAGTGCAGACGAACTTGTTCGTATTTTTACTCGTGCAAAGCAAACAGCTTACTCATTTCGAGTGTGTCGAACCAAAGCAGCAAGCCCAAGCAAGACAAGAAATGCACGAGTTTGATCGAACATTAGAGGCTTGTTGCAGGTCTTTGGTGCACACTATAGTACATGTACTAGACTAGCGCTGTGATGCATTACCTGTCGTTAACGACGCCACTGACGCTCAGTGATGCATCCGGTCGTTTGGCCTGGTGCCTTGAAACCAGCTGCACTACGGGGAAATGAACCTTACCAAACTAAAACTTAAAACTGAAACTTAATTTGGTCCAAAAATTAGTTAAATGGTTACTTAGCAGCAGTCTACTAAAGTTGTATTTACACTTGTCTGATATCTCATATGAGTTTCCCATATGAGATATTAGACAAATGTAGTCGATAACACTGTTCTACAGTAAAAAGTATCCCGAGGATCTTTAACTAGGACTAGCCTCTAGGATAGTCAACATATCAATGCAGCTGAGAAAAATCAAACACGCGATATTTCCGATGTGTAATAGAACAGCTTTTAAGCTTAGCTTAGAGCTATCTATAAAGAGTCCCCATTCAAGCGTGTTATATGTAATGTTAATGGCATCCGTTTTTTTCAGCACTTTCAAAATATTGCGTAAAGTCCTTTTGCCTATTGCGGATAGATGTAATAGTCGTATGAGAACACAGACAAGTAAAAAGACAGCTTAACTGATGATAGTTGATAGAAGCAGCGTTGCATTTAAAGTTTCTACGAGCTTAATTCTTTATGAACTGACTAAAGACTTTCTAGAATGGAGGATTGTCCCCTTTTTTGGACGATTATCTTAAAATTGCTCATTAAAAGTAAAACATTCTAGAGCTGTATTTTCACTTGTCTGATATCTAATGAAAGTTTCCAATTTGAGATATCAGACAACTGTAATATTCAATCTGAGAAACACAAAAATATGAAAAGCATTGAAAATCTGCATTTGAAGTTGGCTATATTTATACATATATTTCTCGAATGAGTTTTTTGACAGCCAACTCACAGTAAATTAAGGTATTTTTCACCCATTTCATATGAGATCTTGCCAAGTGAAAATACAGCTTAAAAACAAATTAACATTCTAATTTACATGAAAAACAGTTTATAGGGTGTTGCCTACAAAATTCCCTGAGTTTCAGAGGAAAATTTAAGTTTTCCTCTATCCAATCACTCACCTGATAGGCAGCCACTTCCTGTCTCATTACACTTGCCGTATAACGACCAAATCGTTGCCATTCTCTAGCCAATTTTCTACCCTTTTGCCGATCATCATCCAAAAAGCAACACAAATCGCGCAACTCCTGATTATCGTCCAATAGACGTTGATTTTGTTCCTTTAATGCCCTCAATTCGTTGACCAACGATTGCAATTGACGATTCTGTTCAATGGTCAGACGTCCACCATTGGCTGTGGGTATACCGGTGCTATTGGTGCCCACAACACTGGATGATGTAACAGAGGCATTGGGCGATGGATGTTCCTGTTCCGGTTTGCGTACAAATTTCAGCATATCCTGAGTGGCCTTTGAGGATTGCTGATGCTGCTGCTGCTGTTGCTGGTGGTGCTGATGCAGATAGCGCGCCTGCTGCTGTTGTTTGATGGAATCTGGTATGTAGATGGTGGTTAGTTGAGGAATATCCGGCGGATACTTAATGGGTAAATGGGGTTTCAGTATGCCACTTCCTGGTTGAGGGGGAGGCTGATATCGAGGTGGTATGGAATGGGCGGGTGCAGGAGCTTTAAGATTGGGTGTACGTAGGCTGGGATGTTGTAATTGATAGAAACTGCGGCGGGTGGAAGGTTGATGTGGTTGATGCTGTTGCTGCTGCTGATGTTGTTGCTGCTGTTGTTGTTGTATTGGTAAACGAGATGTTGCTGTTGTAGAGGGAGGTGGTTGCTGTTGCTGCTGCGTTGAATGTTGCTGATGTATTGTGGCCACCGTTTGCAATTGATGTGAGGCTGATGACTGTGCGGTTCCTGCTGTTGGCGTTGGCGTCACGCTTTGTTGTTGCGTTGATGTTGTTGCTGGCAGTAAAGAGCGTCTATGTTGCTGCTGCTGATGTTGCTGCTGTTTGTTAATTGCCTGCGTTGCTGATGTTTTGCTTACAATTTTGTCAACGCCATTAATTTTTATCAAATTATTAACCAAAGTTGTTGCTCCGTTTGTGGTTGCTGCTGCTGCTGTATTTGTTGTTGTAGTTAATGTCTTCTGTTGCTGCTGTTGTTGCTGCTGATTGCCGGACATTTTTAAGTATGTTCCTTGTTTGCCTTGTAATTTATTTCGTTTTCTTTGTGTAGTGTCTATGACCTCAAAGCCATATTGCCAAGTCACTGCAAAGAAAACAAGCAAAATAAAAAAAAAATGAAAATAAAAAATAGGCGAGGCTTTAAAAGAAATAAAAATTGTCTAATGTAATTTATGCGACAGTTGAGGGCCTTGCACCATAATTAAACTGCCATTAGTCGCCGACTCGCAGACGTTGATAGAAAGTGAAATGCGCACATTTATCGCACCACTGCAGCCATGACACACCACACACACACACACACACATGGGACAACTAAATGCACCCAAGCGGCGCCTAGTAAATCACAATTTTGTGGTCTTAAATGGTGGCTTCCGCCTCTGGTTTTAAGATTGAAAGCCTTATGCACAAAATCGCAATGAACTTATCACCACATTTCCATCTGGAAAGTGAAAAGCGTTCATGGTTTGATGAATCAGTGGCAGACAAATTGAATTGCTGACAATTTACATAGAACATGTTGAACTTATGGTTCGAGTCATAAGTTCTGCTTAAAGCATACCTAACCTTTTTTATATATTTGCTGAGGCAAACTTAATAGTCAACCCACGTAAGTACACATATGTTCAAAGAACATTTCAAATTACACTCTGAGCTATTTAGGCTGTCAAGTTTGCCAGCTTACATATCAGTCCAAGTGCTGCTCTTTTCATTTACACCCTAACCCCAAACAGAGGCAGCTGCTCTAGAAAAATGACAACAGGTGTGAATTGTAAGTTTGCCCGCCACGATCAGCTGAATTACACGCATTGCGGTTCGTCATCACTGAGCACAAACAAAAAACAAAACCACTTCCATTGAGATGTTTCGGGGTATGCAAAAATTACACAAAAAAAGAATTGCGAAAATAACAAAAGAATGCGGTAAGGCAAGGGTCTGGCTCAGGCTTGGCCCTTTGTTTTTGGTTTGAAAAATGGTTGTTGTTGCAGTTGCCCCACACACAGAGTGTGCCTGGGCCCTCTGTTGCTGCTGCTGCTGCTGCTGGCTGTGGCATTCTGAAAAGAAAACTTACAAAACACGGCAACAGTTGTAAATCATCGAATTACCTCAAAATAATAGCAATCGCTCTCTGGCTCTCGGGGCTCTTTTTTTTTGGCCAAAGAAGAAAATGAAATTGCCTAAAAGCACCACAGCAACAACAATGCAAGAAGTCAGCCAACTTCTCACTCGTAAAATTGTAAGAGGGAGTCACAGACTCCAAAGTTTTTTCGGCGACTTGCAAAATGAAGAAACCCTCCAAAAAAAAAAACAACAAAAAACTTCGTGTGTCAGTTACGCTTAATGAGCACAAATATTGCTCTCATTGCTGTTGTTGTTGCTGCAGATTTTTGCCTTTGATTGCCATGCCGTGTTTAAGTTGGAACTGCTGGGGATCGAGTCAAAGTTGGAGACTGGCACTAAAACTCTGTGTGGCTCGATTTCAATGAAGACGACTCCGGTCACCGTCTCCCAGTCGGAAATGCCAATACTTAGCGCGCTTGCTACCCTCCATCCTCCCCCCCTATTTAACCGACTTCCCCTCAATTTGTTGTTGGCATGGCCATGAGAAAAAGGGGGAAACATAATGAAAAGCTTTGCCAAATGAAAACGAAGTAAGAAAGCTGATCAAGATCGAATGTAATATACTCTGTAACTAAATTGAAAATTTATTTTATCTGCCTGCAAATATGAGGCGTCTACATATCTTCATACGGATAGACGGATAAAGTAATTATACTTATTAATAATGTAATGTAAAATGGCTTGACACAGCCCCAAAGGGCCAAAGCCGAGCTTTTCTCAATCTCTTGGCTTGTGCGGTTCTAATTTTCGCACAAGAGAAAGGGACCTACAGTATAACGCGGAGTCCGAACGGCAGTTTGAGAAGCTTTTCATGGCTAATTACTACAAAGCTGGCGCCAACAGCAGAGAGGGGTGACCGGGTGTAAAGTTTATTCAAAGATAAAACTTTTCATTAGATGTTCCGAGGCGGGATCGAGCCCACGACCTCTTGCACAGCAGTCGCGCACACTAGCCGCTGAGCCACCCTGCCAATTCCTTAAGAATAGTGAGGTTTATTATGGTAATTAAGAGGCCATTTATATGTATTAATAATTATATTCTCACTGAGTTCCTCATCTAGAGATCAAATAACCTCTGAAATTCGGTCCGGTCAGGAGGTTTGAACCTGTTGGCAAGTCTAAGGTTTGGGTTGCGGACCGGTTCCTAAGGCTAAGGCTTTGGTTCGATGCGTGGCTTACAGAATTAAAGATCATTTAAGTCATTCGTGCACAGAAAAAAAGATCAAAAAAGATCCATTTGAAATGGATAAGTCTTAAAAATCCATTTAATCATGTTTAATATCCTTTTCATTATCCAATGGAGCTGAAAATCGTCCAAAGGATATGAAAAGTCATCATCCTTAGGACGATTTTCAGCTCCGTTGGATAATTAAAAGAATATTACCCTGCAATACGGGAGGTGGCGATAGGTACTTGCATAGTGGCAATCGCTACCTTATCGCATTACAATTAAGTACTGCAGTAAGTATCTACGGTGGGTACCGAGATAAGTACCCTTTGAATAAAGCAGCGTTCCTAACAAAGTAAACGGAGTTTACAGTTACATAAAGTATATATATTTTTGATCAGCATCAACAGCCGAGCCGATTTAGACATGTTCGTCTGTCTGTATGAACACCTAGATCTCGGAGACTAGAAGAGCTAGAGCCACCAAATTTTGTAAGTAGACTTCTATTTTACCTACGCAGATCAAGCTTATTTCAAATTTTGTCCACGCCCCCTCCCGCCCCCACAATTCAAAATGTTGAATAACTTCTACAATTTTGAAGATATCAAGCTCATATTTGGCAGTGTAGTGTATGTGCCCAATATCAACAATCATCTAAGTTTTATAAAGATCGGATAAAAAATTACAGAGTTATAAAAGTTATAAAAAACGTTGTTACCTTTGCTTTGTTAACTATAGTGGATAGTAGATTTAGAATGTCCGGTCCATGGTTCGGTTCGATGGACGTTAAAAACCCGAAGCGCACTGCAGCAGGCCTTCAATTATTTTTTACTTCGAAAAACCATTGACAATGAATATGAAAGCTTTCGCAATAACATCTAGTTAATAGCCAAGAGTGTTAATTCGTTAGACAATGAGAACAAGATCTGGCAGTGGCAGAAATGAACGGAAACGAAACGAGATTACTTTGGATGCTCGTAAGTTGAACGCTTTGTGTATAGATTTCCATGAGTTTTTATTTAGATTGCTTAAATAGGAGCGCAAGGGATGCTTTTGGGAGAAGGATGTGATGATAACGAGCGAAAATTTACCCGGAACAAAATTTCAAATGGAAACAAGTAAGGGAGCTGTAGTCGAGTGCCCCGACTACAAAATACCCTGTTCCCTTGATTTCGTGTGTTTTCCTTTACATACACACACACTCACACATACACACACTCACACATACACACACTCCAACATACACACAAACGCATGCGCGCATGCGGCTGCGCGCGATAACTGACAATGCAAGGCCCCTTCTCTCCCACAAGCAAAATTGATTCGTATATAACTTTGGTGTTTTTTGTCCGATCTTATTGATCTTTTTAGAATAAATAGATATTGGGCCTTACTTGATATATATAAAGTCTCGAGGGTCTAACTTAAAAATTGTGGCTGACAGTTTTTTGCGCTTATAGGGGGGAGGGGGAGGAATTTTCCAAATCTGAAACAAACTCGATTTGAATCTGGTATACACCTACCTACATGCAAAAATTTGTGGCTCTGTCTCTTATAGTCTCTGAGATCGACGCGTTTATATGGACAGACAGACGGACGGAAAGATGGACGGACATGGCTAAATCGACTCGGCTGTTAATGCTGATCGAGAATATATATACTTTATAGGGTCGCAAATGCTTCCTTCTACCTGTTACATACTTTTGCACAACTTCAGGATCCCCCTTTTCCCATTTTTAATGGGAACTCAGGGCAATTAATAGCATTTCCCTATGTTAATTAACAGAGCATTAACATTAATGTGACCATTTCAACATTAAGTGAGCAAAAAGTACATTTAGCCCCAAAACCTTTATAACTCTGCCATTTATTATCCGATCTTTATGAAACTTTCAGAGATTGTAGATATTGGGCACATACATACACTATGGGGTTGATATCTTTAAAATTGTTGGAGTTATTCAACATTTTTTATTGTAGGGGCGTGGCCAAAATTTGAAATAAACTTGATCTGTGTAGGGACAATAGGTGCTCTAGCTCTTCTAGTCTCCGAGACTAGAAGAGACTTATGGCCTTTGAGTGGATAGAATGATCTTGCTAGCTCAAGAAATAATTTGAAGTCAGTAGTTTTCATTTTTAGAGCCAACTTTTTATCGAAGAAACCTGCCGTAAATCCTGTCAATGCTTAAGCTTTGTTAAAAAAATTTATTTTTATTTTTTATTTTTGTAAACTACATTTTTTAACAGAGCATAAGTATTAATTAGCCTTTTTAATCAAACTCATAATATACCCTTTGTAAGAGTAAGCATTGAAACCTTCAATTTGTAGCACACGTAGCTTCATTCATACATACACTCGTAGGTACATATACTGCGACTTAACCTTTTTTTTTTAACCTTCTCCCGCATGGGAACCCCCTTCCCTACTTTAAGCGTGGCCAGTAAATAGCAAATCATCACCTGGAGTTGGAGGAGAAACCGAAACTTATTTTAAATATGCGTATGTACAGCGAGTGTGTTTGGCCTTCGGCGCCGTATTGGACGCACTTAATGCTTATTTCTTTTTTTTTTTTGCCTACTTATGCGTGAGGTAACGCCCCTCGCCCTCGCCCCAGCCAACTCTTGTTTATGACTTGGCATGTGTCTTGCTCTGAAATCTTTCTCTCCTGCTTATAAGTCGAAATATACTTATTTCTTTTTATTGTTCGCACTCGAAAAAAAACCTCAAAAAAATACGTGGCAAACTTTTTGAACTTGCTAATGGCTTTCATTGTTTTTGTTGTCGTTGTTCTACGATCTGTTGGGGTCTTGTAAAGGCGTTGGCTTCAGTTTTGTTTCACAAATAACAAATTGGTATAATTAGTGGCATTTTAATGTGAGGTAACAAGACGCTCAGAATGGATTCTATGTAAATCGCAGAAGCCCTCCGGGGAAGGTGTTGGACTGCAAAATTATGAAAACAACTTTCCCAGGCTAAGTGGGTGGCAGTTTGACAGTCAAACTCTCGTCGGTCGTGGGAATTCTGCTATTTGATCTTAACTTGACAATGGGACAATAAAATAATAATAAAAGAAAAGTGGCAAAAAAATAATCAGTTTTTAATGGCGGGTAGACCCTGAATTTATTTGATATGCATAGATGGTAAATGGGAGATATAAGTAGGCGGTTCCATTATAAGTCGGTATGTCAAATAAGAGCCAAGTGATTGAAGAATAAATAGTCTTCTCTCGATACCCTGTTTCTTAGTTGTGAGCGAAGCTTTTGACACTCATTAGTGATTAGAATAGTACATATTTCTTAAGCATTTTTCAGCTTCTTGTTGAGCTAAAACAGCTCAACCTGAACTTGCTTCGAAACTAAAGTGTCAGTTCGGTTCAACAAAAGTTTTGACGTTCTAAGATCTGATTTACTGCCTAAAAATTTTTTATGTGGTCGATATTAAGCTACAGAGTCTTGCACAAACTTAATATACTCTGTATAAGCAGGTCTAAAATTTAAGGATATAAGATGTCGTTTGACACATTTGAAAAAGATAGAGATCAAAGCTCAAAATCACTACAAAATATAGATTGAATTCATATTTGTAAGTAAACAAAAGAATATGTATTTTCATTTATATGAAAAGGAGTTGTGAAATCTTAGGCATGAATTTGTATTGAGGGAAGAGGTTGATGTTAAAAAGAAACCAAATCAATGTGTAAAACACATTAAGCTAAAATTTAGAACGAAATTATGAAACTTTTGAAAGTTTCGACTTAATAGCCGCCATATTTAGGTGTAGCTTACAGAACCATCAATTGTAGTTGACATTTTTGTTAAATCGTCTTTTTGACGGTTTTGAACCAAAATATTGATATTTCAAAATATTGATATTATTTCCGGCATCCCGGTTTTTTCCGGTCAAGTTTTTTTTGTTTTTCAGTCCTGATTCAAATGTTTTCTACACAGAGAAAACTAAATTAGCCACACGCCGCATGTAGAAACGGCAATCCTAAACGAAACGTAGTTCGCCCTGCTAAATTTCACACGCTAATGTACAAAAGAGTAGGTAAACATGACATGTAGAAAAACTACATGCTACATGTAGAAATAAAAAAGTATACGAATCATGTTGAAAAGTTAAATTCAGCGGAGACAATGGCAAATGGTTCACGACTTCAGAAAACCATCTTATTTTCAAATAACTTCTGCATTTTTCATACAGCAATATAAATACCACCCCAAAATTTAGGTTTTCTACATTTTCGTTGAGATATTGAAAGCCTTCTTGCGCGTGTGGAAGTTCTTAACGAAATTTGTAGCTCAAAATCAGTACAGAAAAGTTATATAATTCATTTAGAAAACTGTTAAACGTTAAGAATTTCAAATGCTGAATGCTACATTTAGAAAACACAAAAACGTGTTGTTGGCCTTGCCGCGTGAGTGGTTGATAGTTGTATGGGCTAAGATGCCGGCAATTTTGTCTAAGTTCCCGAGACAAGGTAAGTAAGTTGTGAGTTCGAATCCCAGACAAGTAAGTGAAAAAATAATTAAGTTGTACCTTGTCCTTTCCTCCCCACACTCCTTTGTGTAAATAGCAGAGTTCGTAAATAACAATTGAACATTTTTGCCTTTGCGGTCTGCTCAATAACAAAACCGAAAAAAACCATGCACGCTTGCTCTCGCTCTGAGCAGAACACTTCGTTTCTCCTTGTTTTTGTTTTCAGTTGACAGTTCTCAGTTGAGCTTTTCTTGTTTTGCTCATTCAATAGATTTCAATTTTATAGACAGCGATCCGACTGAGCGCTCGCACATTAAGAGTCAGAAGATGAGCAAAAAGCCGAACGACTCCCCTCAAAGGGTCTTTTTTTCCTTTTATTTGTTATGTGTGTGTGTGGGCTTGTGTGAGTCGCAAGCCCAAACGGACACCTCACTCACACATACACACACACAAAGGGAAATGACTTGATTTGATTTTGTAGGCGGGGCACTCGACTACAGCTCCCTTACTTGATATACACTTAAAAAGTGTATTATAATTTTGCCCAGAAGTTTGGAACGCATAGAAGGAATCATCTCCGACCACATAAAGTATAAAGTTTATTCTTGATTAGCATGACGAGCTGAGTCGATTTAGCTTTGTCCGTCCGTCTGTCAGTTTTACGCAAACTAGTCCGTCAGTTTTAAGGCTATCGAGCTGAAATTTTTCACAGGGTCATATTTTAGCTGCACACTGCACATATGTCGGAACCGCGAAAATCGGATGGTCACTTCTTGTAGCTACCATAAAATTTTTTTTTAGTTTTTTTATTTAATTTTCCAATGACACAAGACATCAAGCTTAAAAATTAAGTCATTGGTCACCAAATTTCAAGTGTATTTAAACTTCCGTACAGACGAAGTTAGCTTTTCTTCTTCGTTTTTTATATATGGGCTATGCCGTGAACGTGGCGTGTAGAAAAGCTACATGAGGCATGTAGATATGAGAAAAGTAGTCGAAGTGGATGGAGTGGATACCTTTTCATGTAGTGAGTTTTTACATATTTTGTTTTCTCTGTGTCAAAATTATCGAAATGCGAGAAGTCAGAATACTGAGAAATTCGGAAACCACTGTGTGTACCTCTGAAACCACCCAGAAGATCCTATTTTCCAGCTCTTTGCATCCTTGATTATATCAATTTAAATGGTTCAAAAATTTACTACGTCATTTTCAACGCGAAAGTGGAAAGTAACACATAGATATGAATATCAGGCTTATCATATCTCAGTTTCATCATAATAACCCTTGCAGGGGCTTCATTTTAAAGTATATATATTCCACCGGAAACACATATTTATTATTAACTTAAAGTTTTAACTTTTTTAACATCCATCAGCAAAATATATTTATGCGTTATCCAAAAGTCGTTGATTAATTTTTAATTAACTTTGCAACCAGACTTTTTCCCCTAAATCATTTTTTTTTTTCAAATTCAATCAATTTGCGATAAAAATTAATATTTTTGCAACTTATTTTTCGACCATTAATTGGCCACCTTTCGAAAAGTGCTTCATCAGCGTTTAATCAAAAGCCGCTTTTTGCAAATTTTGCTTATATATATATGCTACATAGGTATATTTTTGGCAGTCGGCATATTTTTGTTTTATTCATTTTTTGAACAATTTAGGCATTGCCCAACAGACCATGAAACAAGTGTTTAATTAAGGAAATGAGCATAGAGCCCAAATAAACACACACACACTCGCACACAGACAGCAATTTAATAAAGCCAAATACAGAAAATAATAAGCAAAAAGTGGTTAATAAATAAATAAATACGACGGATGGATGGAAAAATGCTCAAAGTCACTCAAGGTTAAGAAATCTCTTTAGCACACGCACGCACTGGCCACAAGATCTCCGACAATGACAGCTTTTTGGAAGTGATGACAGCCAACGAAAAACCACAAGTCATGTGGGTTAAGTACACTTACTTAACAACAATTCAACAAAAATAAAAGGGGAGAGAAAAAAATACTGACCGCGCGCACTGACAATGAAATTTGTAATGGAAAGCAAAGCTCAGCTCATAAGGCAAAGAAGGCAAGCTACGTGTAGCGAAATGAACCACTTGGTAGGGGGTTGAGAGACTGTTACACATATTCAAAGGTGTGAATATAAACTAGTTGCCATATTTAACTTAAGTCAAGAGCTTTGTCAAGTAAACAGTTTAAAGTCAATCCCAGTCGCACCAAAAACAGATATAAAATGGTTCGGTTCAGCTCAACGACATTTTTTGGTGTCTTAAATTCAGTTATATCAGACTTACTGAACCAAAATGGAGTTTAGCTCCAAAAGCCATGTTATAAATCGAAACGGTGTTGCAACGAACCAACCCTAAGTCTTTAAAAAACAAACATGCTCCACTTAAAAGCATTAAATTTGCAAAAGCCGCTTCCACCTACTTCTCACAGTCTCACCGCAAACTTGACTTATCTCGCTTAACCTTTTGCACGTTTTGATATAATACTGAATTTTTTATTTCGCTTCAGCATTGTTTTCCAAGTTTTTACTACTGTGCTACACATGCTGCGCTATGAAACCAAAAAAACGTGGGTGGTCTCCCAAGATGCTCTGTCTTATGTTCACATTTAGAATTGATAATTAATGCGCGGTTTCATTTCCAGTCTAAATCGTATCATTTTACACATTTCGAAGAATATCGGTTTGATTGATAAATCCGCAGCGACTTTTCTTCCGCGTCACGTGCAATTTAATCGTCTTAGTCTTTCGTTTATGTATGGATGCCGGCCCTCGAAGCGGGTTTCTCCGTTTGATAAATGGAAGGTGTAAGCTTTTTTGTGAGCAGCTTGAATGGATCCTTTTGTGTGTGTGTGTGTTTGAATGCTTGTTAAAGTTCATTCATGAAATTTTCGCTGGCTGTTCTTCGAAGTCATCTGTCTGTCTTTAGCGATTGTGCGACATTTGTGTCGTTTGTCATTCGATACAAGGCAGTGAAGGCGTACATTTGAAAAACGATATGTATGCTTGTATACCACGCGTTTTTTGGTGCGTGCAATGCAAATGCAATGAAGCGTGGAGTTGGGTGATTGGTAAAGCCAGAGTCGACGACTCTGACTTTAGTCTTTGTGTGTGTGTTTATGTGTGTGTGTGTGTGTGGGTGTTGGTTTTGGGTTGTTTGTGCGGGTTTTCTTGTCACATTTTCCGCAGCGTCGCAAATCTAAATTGTAATTGTAATTGTAGTGTGGGTGTCTCTATATGCAGTAAAAGTTTAACTATGATTGCAAGTAAGAAACTTGGTCAAGCCCGACTGAAATATACCCTGTCGAATTGAAACCGATAACGATTTTTGGACAGGGCCTGCCAATGGAAAGGTGGCTGGTGTTAGTGAGCATGAAAGTCGATAGCCGACTCACTTGATTTTATTTGCTCACCAATTCAAACAGTCATAACTTCGGCTTGAGATTGTGTGAAAAACACGAGTGACTAAGGCCACCATTATTCCTTTACAGAGAGAAACGAGAGCAAAAGCTAAAGTAGGCCGTGTCCGACTTCAATTAGAATCGATAAATTAAAATAATTAACAGTGCATTTACATTATGTTAAGTCAACAGAGCTTGCACAAACATGCTGAAAATCGGTCAAATTATTTTTTAAAAAGATCAAAGAAAAACACAATTTTTTCTGTTCGTGAAAAAAAACATTAATTTGGGATCAAGTAGTTGTTTACATCCTTTTCTGAATATAATATCTCGTTAATGGTCACCTTGAGCGGCTAGGGCGTATTGAGCCCGTTTAGCAGAATTTTCAATGGTTTTTGACCAACAATTCGGCCGGAATGGCGGCTATTTCTTGGCGGATATTGTTTTTCAGGTCTTCTAGGGTCCTTGGCTTGTTGATGTTTTTCAAACAGCTCCACAAATCGATGTTTGGAGGCGTTAAATCTGGTGAACGAGGCCAGCCAAAATCACAAATTTTTTGACATTATTGTGACCTCAAAAAATCCATTGTAGCGCGACTTGTGTGTGGTGGAGCGCCATCTTGTTGAAACCAGCAGTGCACCGTACGCTTTCGATGAATAATTGATCACTATTTTAGCACAAACGCCTCACAGTGGCTTGTTTGACTTGTTTTGTTGAATGTAAATTTCAACAATCTTAGAGCGTTCGCCTGGCGTGTTCTGTTCCATACTAAAAATCTACTTCAAACGCGATATGTAATTAGTCGATCTTGCATCGCTGTCAAAAGTTATAGTGTTGCCAGACGGCAACGTCGAATATGGCCTGTATAATTAATCAATATCAACTTAATAAATTTCATAGCTCGCAAAAAAATGTTAACACTTCTTTCAATGCGACCAGCCTCAGTGAATAACAGAAACAAACGCAGCACAAGCGGTCTCTCACTGAGCGGAACACTTTTTCCCGCACCTCATGTGTTTTCTGTTACGTGTTTTCGGTTGAGCAAAACGCACTAATCGGTCATTCGACAACCTCCGACAGCAACTGTTTTGAGCGAGCGCTCAGTAAACAACTGTCTGCAAATGAACAGAACACAATAAGTGTCTGCGAAAAGTGTTTTTGCTTTGATTTTGTTTTGTGCGTTTGGCAGGCTGTTTGTATGAGTGACGCTCGTTATACAAAGACACACACGAGCGCAACACACAGTCACGCATACATAGGCAAAAAACGGTTTGGAAGTTTGCGCTCGGCAAAAGTGTCAGTGAAAGACAGGAGAGAAATAGTAACGTAAAGATAGGTCTTTGCTCTGACTCATAGCTTCTGAGTGCAACAGAATTGAGCAAAACCCGAACTGAAACTGTCTTTCGCTCCCTGTTTTCGTTGTGTCCGTAACCAAACTGTTTTTTGCCGACACGTTTAAAGTGTTGAGAGTTTTTTACGAGTTCTGAAAAATTTATATCACATATCTGATAAATTTAGATTCTTTACATTTGAGGTAGAGCGCTACATAACTTTGTATGGGTTACTTACTGTCCACCCTGTCGACAATTCGATTTAAAGGTGCATTGATTTCAAATTGCTTCAAACCGGTAGCGATTCCGGAACCCAAACCAAAACTGAGACCGATACTAGTTTAATTTAAGAACCGTAATCCGATTTGTGTTTCTTTTGGAACTTGATCTGTGTATCGTGTATTGTGATTGATGCTTTAATATTTCTTAACTCGAAATAAGAAAAGAGAAAATTATATGCTGCCGTTTCCACTTGCACCATATTCCATTTTAACCATTTTAAGCGGGTTAATCGTATAAAGAAGTAAATAATTTTAGGTTCATTTTCACCACCAGGTGAATGAATTCGGATATGGGTGCAGTCGATAGCCCTAACAACCTTTGGAAACTTCGCTGTCAGAAAAAAGCCATTGAATTCTTTCCACATCCATTGCAATATAATCCTCTATTCCTAGCAAGAAATATTTTACGTGTTGATTTTGTCAACCTGAATCATTGAAAAAATTTCGCGGCTTCCAAACCAGTAAGCAAATCAGGCCTCTCCCTGTACTCTCTTGTCTCTTCGAACATTTTTAAACAAAATTTAATGGTTTGGTTTAAGGCAATGCTTAAGGGAATTTAGCTCTCTGTATTCAATTTAGGTTAGAACCACTATTGTCAGAGTTTGGTGTAAGCGAGGCAGATTATGTGACTGTAATAATACACCGACGGTGGATTCCCTATTCTAAGAACTTGAGACAATAATGGTGTGTAAATATTGAATGTTCCATTCCACACTTAATAAATTTAACTCTAAGCAAGTCCTAATCTTTTCTTTCATATATTTTTTTTCTACCAGCACAATCTCAACTATCCACCCACAACTGTTTAACAATATAGAGAAATCACAACTAACGAACCATAAAAACACACAAGCACTGCCCACGACCTACTGCTACTATACTCGTACATATGGGTCCACAATTAATCCATGGGGACTGTATCGAATATTCTAATGAAAACCTATACAAAGCAAAAAATCGAAAGTAGCCGTCAAAAGAATTAATGAAAAATCTGACTAGACAAAATCCCATAAATGAAAAGCAAGTAAGAAGAAACCCAAACATTAGCATAAATAAACTTGGAGCATGATAACTTAAAAAGAGAGAAAAAAAAACAACTCAAGTTTGAGGAATGCTGCATGATAATTAAATATTTGTACATATGAACTTTAGTGGGTTATGGGGCCAGTACACACACACATACACACACAGAAACACTAGAGTCTTGCCTAAGGTTAATCTTTGGTTGCTTTTTTGCTTTTGGCAAAGAATCTGTTTACAACTTTTGATGCTGGTCTTAAGATTAATGTGTTTGGCTGTTGTACACATTTGCATATTTCAACAATTTATTGTTGTAAGTAACTAAATACCCAAATCTTTCCCCACACAGAGATTTTTTGAGGGCGTGGTAATGAGTTCTAGACAACAGATTTTCATTTAGCGATAAATTCGAAAGTAACAAACGCTAAAATGTTTTAGATGTTTTTTGGTTGTTTGCTAATTTACATGCATAAATAATTTCCGCATGAAATGTATAAGTTTATGGCCACCGACGGGCGGTCGGTCTTCAGGCATTGTCGTAAAAATCAAATATGCGCTGGAAACTTGACGCAAATGATAAACTAAAACCATAAACCAAGACAGTGAGCAGTGAAGATCGTGCGGATTGAGGGATTGGAGGTATTGTATAAAAGGAGTTATAAATGGGATTGGATTGGTTTTTGAGGAGTGTTGGTCATAAAAGTTGAGATTTGTATTAAGCATAAGAAATTAGATGCAAACTACAATATAATAACAATAAAACAATCAGTATCAGCGTTCACCTTTGCAAACGTGTTGTTGAGCACTTTATTTCTAAAAAAAAAATTTGCTTTTATGGAAAAATATTACCATTGTTGGTAAACTCTGGCTAGTATTACATGTGTTCTTGTGCAAAAAGCAATTAGCGAGTGAAGCCTTTTTATCTGTGGATTTGTGTTAAGTTGTCTATCTGACTGCGGTTTTTATGCAATCTCCTCCCATCAGTTTTTAAGCTATGTTGTCAAAACTTGGCCTTGGAGGTTGTGCAAATGTCGGAACGAGTTCGACAATCAGAATTCAAAAGCTAGATCGATGACCTACCTCAGTAAAATTGATATATGTGCAAAATGAATTTTTTTCTTTTTTTTTTGAACCAATAACAGTATAATTTGTTTTGAGCACAGATTAAAACCAAATCGAATTTCGGTTTCGGTCCGAAAGCATTTAATACTCTGTACCAAAGGTACACAAAGTATATTAAGTTTGTGCAAAAGTATGTAACAGGCAGAAGAAAACAGACGAGTCGATATAGCTATGTCCGTCTGTCCGTTCGTATGTCTGTCTGTCTGTCCGTATGAACAAACAGATCTCAGAGATTGTAAGAGATAGAGGTTCGACATGTATGGGACTAAACTTCTTTTACTTGCAGGCAGATCAAGTTTATTAAAAAGCCCGTTTTATCTGCCACAGTTTTATACCTTCTACGCATATTTGGTATTCAGTATTATTTATCGATCCGTCAAAGGAATGGTAACTATCGGATGAACGCTAGTCGAGTTATAAGAAAATCAAGAAATTATGCTGGACCGCAACGGCCATGGGCTGCATTTCTCACACCTTAACACAAACTTTGGAAGAAACAGAGTATATTATAGTCGAACTTGAAAGTAAGAGAAGGTAAAAGTAAGAGTAAGAAGAGTTTCGAAGGCAGTCCGAAAAATGTCCAAAATAGCCTTTCTGTTCAAGGATCTTCCCTAAATTTCGAAAATTCGAGTTCGAAAACTAATGAGAGACGAATCCTTTGATGCAAAAATGAGTGAAATTGAAAAAAGGGCATCGATTTCATACAAATCCTTATGTCAAAATTTTTCTAGGAAACTATAGAAGCGCTGACTATGAGAAGGTGTTAAACGAATTTATAGAGGCTTATGGTGTAATGGGGTGTAGAATGTCCATAAATGTTAATTTTGTTCATTCCCACTTGGACTTTTTCCCAAGTTACTTGGGACAATTGAGCGATAAACAAAGTGAACGGTTCCATCAAGAAATAGCTGCAATCGAAAAACAATATAATAACAAAGATCCAATTAAAATGCTGGCCACTTATTGCTGGTCATTAATGAGCGAGGGTGATGAAACACAATATTAAAACGCAAAAGGTTATCTGCACATTTCCAATGCAGCCAAGTTAAAACCCAATTACTTCACCAATAAAAGCATAAAAAACCGGAATTTTTTAAATTTCCTTAAGCGCGTCTATTTTTTATTGTGTCTATAACTAGAAGGGGTATATGAAGACTAGCGGTGTTGCATCATGAACTGTTTGAGACTTTAAGAAACTTGATATTAAAAGAAGTCTACATACTATGCTTGGTGCTTCTATTAGTGGCTTAGTTCCTTATTTTTTCATTGGCTATGTTAGCCCATCCACAGATAAAACAAAACTTATTTTACCACTAAAACTTCTTTTTCGACCAATCATTCATACTGCAGCTATATGCTATAGTCTTCCGATTTTGATAAAACTTTGTAGAAATGTGTTAAATTATATAAAAAAAAGAATGTTCCAATAAAAAGGACGTTTTCATTAAAAACAAAAAAGTTTTCCTCACTCGAACTAGTTTTTCGACCGATCGTTCCTATATGCTATAGTCATCCGAATTCGACCAAACTTTGTAGCATTGTGCAAAAGTATATAAAATAAGTGTATGCCAATGATAAGGACGTTTTCATTAAAAACAAAAAAGTTTTTCTCACTAGAACTAGTTTTTTGACCGATCGTTCCTATGGCAGCTATATACTATAGTCATTCGATTTAGACCAAACTTAGTGAAATCATGGGAAAGCATAGTAAACTAAGAAATACGTACTTTGGAGGCGTTTCCATTAAAAACAAAAAAGTTTTTTCACTAAGACTAGTTTTTGGACCGATCGTTCCTATGACAGCTATATGCTATAGTCATCCGATCCGGCCGGTTCCGACAAATGTGCAGCGTATTTGTACCAAAAGACTTCGTGCAAAGTTTGGTGAGGATAGCTTTAAAATTGACGTAGGAGATAGCATAGAAACAGACGGACAGACGGACAGGGCTAAATCAACTCAGCTCGTCATGCTGATCAAGAATATATATACTTTATGTGGTCGGAGATGCATCCTTCTATGCGTTACAAACATCCGGACAATTTCATAATACCCTCTGCAAGGGTATAGCCTTAAATATGAAAAAAAAATCGAGTTTTAAAGGTTTTATATATTTTTGGTCAAGAAGACTAAATTTTTTTAGAAAATTATTAAGAACAATTTTGTTGACTAGGTCAAGATCTACAACTTTAACAAAGACATTAAAGCCAAATTCTGTATGGTTTTAGAGATATGAGCGATACAAAAATTGATTCTTTGCCAGAAAGACGAGCTTTAGACCAAGATTTCAAATGCCCATAAAAAACAAAATGCTGACTAATCCGTCCAAATCCAGCTAGGGATTTTCTGTATACAATAGTAGCTTTCAGATTTAGCGGTTGTGAATGTCATCAAAATTTTAGTGTCGCACACTGTAATCGCTATATGTAGGTATGCATTGCACATATATCAATTTTACTGAGGAATATTAGATAGCGCCTATTCCTCTGTAATGAAACCAATGCCAAGATTAAGAGAAATAAAAATCCTGCATACCAATTTTGCTTTACTTCTTTTAATTACCATTTTTATTTATTTTTTACCACTTTTCTTACCCTCACGTACCCACCATGTGATGGCATCACGATGCACAGCAAGAAAAACAATAAACAAAAAATGGAAAACAAAGCATTATGTAAGCATTAGCACGCTTTAACCTTCTTTCCTACCCCCCCTTTTCCAACACACAGTCAAAGCGTGAACAGACCATAAACAACTACAACAACAACAACAACAATTAGTGACAGACAGCGTCCGCGCATGCGCAATAAATGCCAGCAATGCTCGTACCCATAACCAAACCAAATGCAGACCCAATTAATTTTCTATTAACAATTTTTTTCCGAACCAATCATAAAAAGCGGAAACCATTAAAATGTCTTAAAGAATACAGATTCTATGGTAGGGAACAAAAAATCTATTTCCTTTCTGGAACAAAAGCCGCTTACAAAAGGGGGGAAAAACTTCCGGATTGAAAGATTTATATAAAGGAAAGGGGCGGAGAAGTGTTATATACATTTTAAAAAGAAACTGCGTAGCGGCATAAAGCATCGCAAAAAAGCATAATAAATAAATTTATGAACTAATTAAAAGGCGCAGTTGTTGGCCAAAGGGTAACCCAATACCCATACTCACTGGGGCATGGGATGCTGTTGCCGGGGCCATTGCTGCTCTTGTTTATAAATCAAGTCACATTAAGTGTAATAATAAACGCAGATTGTGGAGCAGAGCGGTAAACAACCAGTTTTTGATCTTCTTTAGTGGCGGAGAATTGAATAAGTCATAAAATCAAGGCAAGGCATGGCAAAGGCGAAAAGAAAAATTAATAAAGTGGCCAAGTTCTGCGCCTGAATAATTATGGGGAGCAAAAAAGAAAGAGAGATGGAGAAATGTCAAAAACTTACGCTTCATTGCCCGTTTCTACACTCTTTGGCTTTGGCTAACGATAACGACAACAAAATGCTGATGGCACAAATTATAGTCAAGCTGAAGACCGGCAGTAGAAAGCTGCTGCTGCTGCTGCGACGACTGCTGCTGCTGCTGAGGCTGCTGCTGTTGCTTTTGCTGCTGCGAGACCCACAATTTCCGCCATTTATGACAGTCACAAATCGAGTTATACACTCACACACATACACGTACGTACCACCGCAGTGGAAGCCTCCGCCTCAGACTCTTCTATGCCAGAAAGTCCACGTACTTTCTAATTTCTAAACGTACTTTTTTTTCTCAAAACTCCCCCAGCTGCCGTCTTGATGGCTATACTCTGGGTAAGAAAAGTTGTTGGGCTATGTTACTATGTGGCTAAATGATGGGATAATGCATACAAGATAAAGACCAAACGACAACGTAAAAACGTTTGGTGGTTTTTAACTCAATTCGATTTGGAATCGATTTAAAAAATTGGAATAGTATTTTAATGTTATCGTTTTCACGGTTATCGGTGTAAATTCTGCCTCTGGCATTGGATAAGCATCTCATGGATCAATTATAAATGGTACTTAAGTTTATAACCATTTGAATTTTCCAGACATTTCGGTAAATTCAGCAAAACCAATCGACAAACACAGGCCATCAAGATACTTTTTGGTGCAACCAAATCTTCAAATTGATAGGTCATCCGGTAAAGGCGCTAGTTAAGATACAAGAAATATACATATGTATCTTTGCATTATCTAAGGGAATTGGTAAATATACCAAAAAAAAGATACTTTTTAGTTAGCCTTTTAAAGCATGGTTTATCCATCAGTAACTACCCAACCGAAACATTTAAGGCTTAGGAGAAATTTCAGAATATTTGGTATCTAGGTTCTAGGAAGAGTCGGTACAACAGTTTATCCAAAAATTGTACCGGTGTATAAACATTTTTTTGGCGTTTCAATCATATAAGTAGATTGGTTTGATGTTTATCTTTAAGACTTTTTCAAATTTTCGATGTAAAATAAAAATATTTAGGGCCGATTTCTCATCATTCAGAAAGCAGCTGTCTGTCAGATAACTAACAATTTGTACTGCTATTTGTACTATCTAAAAGTATACTAGTATACTATCAAAAGCCTCCACGATGCAGCCAATAACTTTCTACATATGCAACAGCTACAATGTTGTTCTGAAATGTTTTAAAATATAGTCACGACCTAGAAAGGTAGCAAGGCGATAAGGACAAGCTTAAAGAACTTCTTAAAAGGTAATATTATCAATTGGATTATTTAAAATTTGATAGCAAGCTTTTTGGTCCTTTTTTTAGAGGTAAATGCTATTTCAAGGCATTTACCTCTACATAAAGCGTATTAAAGCTGAGTAGTCAAACAAACTGAATCTAGTCCTTGCTAAAAAGACAACTTTTTCCGCTGGGGTCTCAGCTAAGGATATGAATGCTCAACGCCAAAATATCACCCTTCAACAGACCACAAAATACCACAAAATGTCAAACGGTCACACTGCCTTGCGTTTGTCTTTATAGGGTGCGTTGTATACATTTAAATTGATTTAATTATAAAAGTGAAAATGCAGGAGTATTTAGATGATATTTGGAGAGTAGAAGTCATGGGCGACGCCAGAGTTGTGTTTTATTTTACAGCTGTAGGCATTGTTGAATACATTTAGCTGGGGTAGGCTGCCCAGCTAAACTCAATCGGCTGGTTAGGCAGTCAAGTTTGCGGCGCCACGACTTTTACTGGTTGCTAACTGGTTTAGCTAAGAAACCAGCTAAAAGTTTTAGCAACCGCTAAGCTCCCTTTTTTATATGGATTTGACATCCAGCTAAATCGAATTAGCTTGTCTGAGTACTATCCTTAAGGATTAAAACTGCAATAAGCTCAAAGTGTTGAAAAGTGTTTTGTTGAACTAATCCCTCTTTTTCGAAGCTATCGACCTAAAATTTTGCAAAGTCATATGCTCACATGTGGGAACCGCGCGGATCGGGTTACTACTTCTTGTAACTGTCATAGGAATGATTTGTGTTTAATTTATTTAGGCTTCTGCACAGACTAATTTAGCTTTGCTTTCTCTTTTTTTTTGTAAACACACTTTTATTGGTAAAGTGTCCTTCAATAATTAGCCTTCTGCTACCCTTTTTTGGCCACTTATGCTAGTGTGATATTGGGTCTTAACAGTACTTGGCAGTGTCCATTTGGGCTTACCGATAATGTATAAGTTTTTTAATGTAGGTATTTAGTGAGAAAGTGTAAGAAATTGGAGTAAATGGTGACCTGCTAGAGTCGCCGTGACTTCAGGTCCTTGGGTAAGACTCTCTTTAACCTTCTCCTTTGACGTACACCTTGGATTCTCCGTCTTCTTAATAAGTTTTTAGCCAGTTTGTTGGTTTCTCGGTAATTCTTTTGATTCGGCCCAATGTGACCAGATTTGAGATTCGAAAAACTAATAAAAATACTTTTGTAGAAAAAAATACTGCATAAGTAATGGTCACACTGCCTCACTCTATTGTTAATTTTGATTGCTTGAAAATAAATAATTAAAATGAATTACGAACCTTTCAGGAAGACTAAAATGCTGTTACCTTTATCCGCAAACTTCTACAACAATCGCTTGCTCTTGCACTTCGTTTTCTTGAGCTCATATTTACAACTTTTGATGGCCATTCTTTTAGGGATAACCAAATAATTAAAAATGAACTCGATAAGGCACATTTGTATATCGACAATGTGCGATACCTCTTGATGAACTAAAATCCATTCTTTCTTGAGCTATCGTTAACGACGCAAAAAAATACTAAGCTAGTATACTTGTGGTTTTTACTTGAGACCTTTTGTTGCAAGTGTGTATTGGTAAGAAAATGAGCACCAAAGGACTTTGGTGCCAAAAGTTTGGTGAGTTTTTTTATATGGAGTTTTTTGTTTTGGCTTTTTATATTCAATAGTCACCTCGAAAAACTAAATTTGGAAGAATAATTAAATTAGATCAGCACCCATTCGAGTTATAAAAAAATCATTTGCATTTAATCTCTCATAAAAGATTCATAAAACTTGTATCTGGGTATGTAGCAAGGTAGAAATCCGGGATGCAAGAAACCCCAAAATAAGAACAGGTGCTCACACACTAGAGGTGGCAAAAGATTAATATTCAGGGCATCGCTTTTTTCCCCAATATTTCCTGTCACTTACATATATTTTCCTGTCACTTACATATAAACCTATACGAAAAATAAATCAGCTTACACGAAAATTTTGACTTTTCACACAATTAAGTAGTTTAATTGCTTTAAAATCCTTATATAAATGTCCCAAAATGTATGTAGTCGTATTTTAAGTCGATTTTAGGATTGCACTTCAAAAACAGTGCTTCATCGGCAAGAAAAAAAAACATACTTGTCACAAACTCTATAAATCTTTAAAAATCTCTGGCTATGATTGAATTAGGGTAAAGAAGCAGGACAGAATATTGAGAATATTGTCCCATAGAGAACGACAGATCAATAAACAAATAAAGCAAACTGCACCGGTTTGCTTTGTGGTTTTCGCTTCAGTTCAGCATACCCGAAAGGAAGTTCGGTTCGATAAAGAACCGGTTTGCATTCCTGGTAGAAATTCCTAACTTCATCCCAAAACTGCAATGATGTCATTTGATTAAAACACAAGTTTAAAGTTAAGTTATCTTGAAAATTGGTTTACGTTCATAAACAATTAACTGTCAGCAGTACACCTATTTCCACTTTCGTATAACTTTTGCAATTTAAAACTGATTTTTGGACCAGATTCCAAGTGTAGAACCCAAAATTTTTGCGTAGGCTAAAACGAGAGAGCAGCAGTTTATTGCTTCAACTCTCATACCTTTGACCCTTATGATGCCAAAAAACAAATCTTGTCAAAATTTTGTAGAGTATTTGCACTTCATCTCAATCACTGGTCTTGGAATCTTTCTCTTTATTTGTATTTCTACTGTCATTATAGTGTATTTTACAAACAAGTTTGTTGTTTTATGATTTTTTTTTTGTGTGTTTGTCGGCGAAAAAAGTGTTAATGTTAATTTGTGCATGCAATAGAAATTTGTTGTCGAGGTCGTAAGCTTTTACCCACTCCATTCACAATATCGGCAAATGGGGCTGAGAGGCGGAGTGGAAACATTTTGAACATTTCTTTAACAGTTTTGGTAGTAGCCAAGTGATGGGAGGTCAATTTAGTTACAGTTACGTGTGGTTGATTTTCTTATTTCTTTTGGGTGGGGCTGGTTAATAAAACGAGAACACCATACATGCAGAAGACAAGATCCAATTTGAAGCAGACCAAAAGGAAAGTGCATGTAAGCGAGCCAAACCTGCCTTCTGGTAAAATGTTTAACTAGTTTTTTTAACTAATGAACTTGTAAGATTATATTAGTATCAAGTTTAATGGTAAAATGGTAGACTTCAGTTTGCTTTTAGCGGAAAAAGTAGACCAGAGGATGCAAGTTTATCAGGGTAACAAAATATATTTATTGATATTGGCGGTATTTAAGAAAAACAGTGAAAGGTTTATATTTTAGGAAAGTTGTGGAAATAGTATTTGAATTCAGTGCTTTTTCAAATATTTACTGTAAACTTAATGACAATGAGCTGATAATTGGGATTAGCGAATGCAGTTTTACGACTTGCACACTCGAAAATATCATCGTTTGTGCATTTCCAATAGTTGGTCACTCTGACAACTAAAATATGCATGCCTGCGGGCAAGCATGCTCGTGATTGTCAAATTTACCAATCGCAATCGATAATAACCGCATTCGCCAAGTAAAAACGGTAATCATAAAACTGCAATCGCTAATCCAAATTGACTGCTGAATGCGCTCAATAATATACAGCTTTGGTAATAATGTACTCCAAGGAGACGGGAAAAGGGAATAAACAGCCTAATTTCTAATTTCAACTAATACGTGTGATTTCTATTCACTTGAAAGGCACTTGAATAATATATTTTCTTTTTGAGTGTTTGGACTGCCGTAATGAACTTTTGGATACAACTGGTTTAATGATTTTACTTAACAATTATAGTTTTATTTTCCATTTAGTCCTTTTAAGAAAAGCTGATTTGTCTACTTCTGACTCACTCTGTCATATTACAAAAAATATCAAAAAACAAAAAAGGTAAACAAAAGAACAGCCACCAGCAAAACGTGCTCGTAAATAGAAGAAAACAAACCGGCTGCAGACTTTTTATTGGTATTTTTTAGTTCAGTAAGTGAGAAAATATATATTTTTTGATTTAATAAATAATAAATAATAAAAAAATATTAAAAAAAAAACAATTTTAATCTTTTAAACGGGTGGCTCATAAAACCCCACAAATTTTCGAAATGTTAGATCGCCTTTTTGAAAGTGAAATGAAATACCTCAAAACTAATAATGAGCAAAGTTATATGCTTCCTTTAACTAAAATACAAAATTTACAGAACGAAAAAATATGGATTATTGTCGAAAAACGAAACTATGATCACAGCACCCCATCTTCCCCTGCAAAAACTAGGAAACTGAAAAGCTTTGTTAATTCTCTCAACAACTCACAAAATATTTTTTCAGATCTGTTGTCGCTAAGGCTTAAGGCTTAAACTTTAAGCTGCTCTTTATCAGATTTACTCCTTTAATAATGAGGATATTCATTAGCACTCGTAAAATGGCAAAGCGTAAATGTGTAAATCCAAAATTTTACGAAGCAACAACAAAACACATGAGAAAAAAATTACAACATTTAACATGCCTTCGGGTATGTTTAAAAAATCAGTCGTAGATGTGAAAAAGTGTAATGTTTTGAAGTGTTGTAAAATTTTCCAAAGAATCGGTTAAAAATACTTAGTATCGAGCCATTTCGAGATTTTTGTCTTAAAAATGTGCGATCACTCCAGGAAACTGTAAATTATAAAAAAGAAAACAAAAAGGCAATGCAAAGCTCTGGAAGAATGTTATGACTCCAAGAGTTTCCGCAAGGCCCAGTGAAGGGGCACCACAATGGCAAGAAGCTGAGTTCCTGACGCACGGTCAAGCTCTCGCTCGAGATGATTCATGCTCGCGTTAACCAGGCCATCTGGCTGCTGTGCACTGGAGCACGTGGGGGCCGATAAGCTGATCAATGCTGCAAAAGGGTCCCTCTAACTCGTACGCCATCAATTCGAAAACAAGAAGAAGACAATAAAACAAGAACAAAACAAAGAAAACAATAATTTTACTGACATTTAAAATTTAAAATAACTTTAACAAATCCGTAGCCTAACTGGGAGTCGTGAACACCCAAGAATAGAAAGAAAAATACAATCAATAAAACTCTGTAACAAGACCCTGTTTTAATTTTTCTTATTAAAACAGCTATTTTGCAAACTATTTCGTAAAGGGCGAAGTCCATTTTTCGCTTATCCAAAGCTTGTACCCTAAATATCAATTTGACAAAAATTTAAATGTTGTTCTTGATTACTATGAGAAAAGAATTAAGGATAGCTTCATTCCCTACTTGGAAAATGGAAATTTGACTTGGAAATAGCTACAAAAAAAAATATAAAATTAAAACTTGAAAAATTCATGTTTTTGGGACTAAAATTTAACAAAAAATTAAAAAATTATGAATCGATTTGGACCTACAACCTAAGACTACTTGGCATTGAACAGTCGGTTTCAATACGCTTAATTTTCGTCAATTTATCTAGTAACCAAACATTTGAAAAACAAGTGGAAGATTGATTAAAACGAGCTTTTCGAAATGTTATTGCTAGTGCAATACTCTTAGTGTTCTAAAGGCTTTACAAAATAACGATACATGAATATTTTTTGAGTTTTCATATTTGATTTGGTTGGTTTTTAGTGTTTCGCAAGATACTCTAGTCCAGCATAATAAGATCTGGAAAATAGTCCGGATATTTGCGGAAAGAAACAAGAAAATGTTCTGAAAGCTGATGGGTATCTGTGAATCATGTATAAGCATGGTTTAAGGTTCTTAAATTTGAGTTTCGAGGTTTTTGAACGAAGGTTTTGACACCAACCTTGGTTCGGTATTTTAAATGAACTTCAACATCATAATTTTCTGAAAGCGATATTGGTAAAGGCAAATTCGGAAGCAGATTTTGTGAATTATACAATGTGTGCTGCAGAAAAGGTCCATTCATCTTGAACTTTTTGCTGTTTAAAGGGCTTAAGTTAGAGGCTTAATTAAACAATCTAAATTTCCCTTTTTAAGAATTTTCTAAAATGAATTCAGTTTTTTTTTTTTAGTAAATGCTTGAGTTTTGCTACATGGTAAACTTAAAAGGTTTGCAAGAAAATTCTTTTGCATTATCTTAAAACAGTTAGTGAAAATATGTTAAATATTTATTCCACCAATTTAAGTGGACTGGCTTCCCCCACTGGTGAGACAGCTTAGAACGCCTTCCTTCTTAGATTCTGCGTCTTTCTCAACTTCTTCAAGCTCATGGTCGTCGTTGTCATTGCCGAAGCGGTTCTCTCTGTGTGAGAAAATGTGGCCAAACGGTTAATGGCGCAGAAGGAGGCGATGGAGGGGGCGGCGGAGAGGAAGAGGGAGGGGCCACAACGGAGGCCACATAACTGAGAGCCTAAAGGAAAAAGCGTGCTGCTATGCGAAGCGGCGGTGGACAGGAAACTTAAACTAGTTCTAGTAGCTGTCTTAGCTCACTTCCAAGTTGGCAAACCATAAACTGGGACACTTGTTGCAGCAACACGGCAACGGCAACAAAAGAAGCAGCGGCTCAATTTGGAGAAAATCAAACAACAAATATCCCCATCTTCCCACGCAGCCCGAAGCAAACTCCAACTGGGAGCGGTCCCAACCAAAAAACAAAAAAGAGAAGCCAACCCAAATTGTCTTAATGGACCATGAAGACCGACCCGATACCCGGCGTTGGCAGCAGGCGCGTAAAACTTAAAAACCGCCCAATTATATCACAAAATAAAAAGCGACACAGAAAAAATACAGAGCAGAGCCGAGAGACTCTGCGTCAGTTGTCGATGCAGCGTGGATAAGCCCAAAAGGAAAAGAAAGTTTTTCTTTTCTTTCCAGCCAGCGATTTCATTGACAAAAATTTTTGTTGGTTTTTTATCGCTTTTTCTGGCCCCGTGCAACGAACTTTGCATAAGACCGCCAAATGTTTAACCGTCTGAAGACCAAACGGGAGGAAAATATATTTGAAAAAAAAGCAAGCGATTTGTTTCAAAAATTTAGGACTGCGTTTTAGAAATCATTTCCAAAATCTGCATAAGTGTTGCGTCTTTGAGAAAAAAATAAAGCAAAATTCAAGTTCAAAAATGAGAAAACAAGCCTCCTCCTAACTTTCAATTTCAAGAATTGGACACCTTTGGTGATTAACATAGCTTAGTTAACTGGAAAAAAGTGCCTACATTTTGGACGAACCAAATTCGATAGATAAAGGTAGCGATCACCGTACCGAACCATCGATTTTACAAGGGGTTCGCACTTTGAGCTTTATTTCAAGCAGTCATTTCCTTCAAATATAAATTAATATAAATTTGAAAATAATTCGAATTGGTTCGGTTTATTGGTTTAGAGCAGCGATGTTCATGGCGGGCCCCCAGGGGACGAACAACATTGTCAATGGACACAGACTCGAGACGAACGCATGCAGAGGCTTGGCCCAATAGAGCAAACAGCGCTCTCTTAGCTTTCAGTCGTAGGCCAGCGGTGCTTGAGGGCAGTTCAGAGCTAGTTTGCCTCGCTTTATTTTCGCACTTTAATACACTCTCACTTTTTGGCATCGCTCCTCTTGACGGACTCTGGTTTACAGACACTTTATAAGATGGTTTTTAAAGATAGGTAAACCGTGTTTTTGCTTCGGTTCAGTGGTAAGCACTTAATTTATTATCACACCTTTTCCTGTTCCCAAATTTATAAACTTTTTAGAATAGATATTAGAACATTTCGCCTTTTTGTTGGAATTCTAGTTCTAGCAAAGATTTTTGCCTCAAATATTAATAAATATGAGTTTTTTGTATTTTTCTATTTCAAGGAACCACATTTTGAATTATTTTCCCCATTTAAACATTTAATCTATTTTGGGGTAGTTCTGGGAGTTGGATCATGCAATTTAATCTTGCCCTTAAAAGAAGATTACAAATTGAACAAGAAAGAAAGTCGGTCAAGCCCGACTATAAAATACTCTGTACCTGTGAAGTGCTGCCCATCACCGTTGCGACCGGTGCTACCCATAATTGTTTGTTTTCATTATAACTCGACAACCGTTCATCCGATCTCTACCATTCCTTTGGCGGATCGATTATTAATCCTAATTACTAAATGTGTCCAGAAGGAACGAACCTTCTATCTATAAAACTGTGGGAGCTATGACGTTTTTTCCAATTTGCGGGGGCGGGAGGGGGCGTGGCAAAAATTAAAAAAAACTTCAAACCTTTATCTCTTACCATCTCTGAGATCTGTGCGTTCATACGGACAGACAGACGGACATGGCTTTTGCACAAACTTATTATACTCTATGTACTTTTGGTACAGAGTATAAAAAGTATGTAATCTTCAGGCCCGCAATAGGACTTTCAAAATGGGTCCGTATTAAGTAGATCAGTGTTCCACAGCCATAGCCCCAGGAGCCGAACACACTCGGCAATTCCCACCGAATGCTTGCCGAAGTAATGCATCAGTGAGTGTTAGAGAGAGACAGAGAGCCTCTCTTCTTGGGGAACCCTGAATTAAATTTAAAAAGTAATGTGTCTTTCTCAATGAAGCACATACCGTCATCACTGAAAATGCAGTTTGCTGTCCTTATTGTGTTGCTTCTGCACTTGCATTTTGAAAACATCAGTTTTTTGTTAAGAATTAACCAAGTGACTAGCACAAAAGCATACAAATTAAACATATATGATAAATAAGAGTTATTTCGCTGCTATAAACATAACATCTAATATTGGCAATGGTTTAAAGCTCATCCATGTCAATTTCTTCTCTGTTGCAGTGCCCAAGCAATTGGTGTGCTCTGGCCAGCAGTCCAACAGATGGCTTGCGGCCCTGGCCAGAGGTCCAACAGAGGGCTTACGGCTTGTTCAGACCAATTGCAATTACATTGGAAGTCTTAACATTCGGCAATTTATTGTGTAAATGCTTTAATTTGTTATAAGTTTATGAAAGTATAAATTCTATTTCTAACCATCTGTCATTTTGCGCACCTTTATGTAGGGTTGGAAACTTTGTCAAAATTAGACAACAATAGTCGAGTATCGAATAGAAACTATCGAACAATCGAATTGTAAACGAGTAATGCGACTACATTTGTACAAAATGCACCTTTCTGCCAATCTCAGGTGGCTTTATATATTTTTGTATGGGAGAAAATGTACATCTGGCCCAAAATGTGAAAATGCAAAATGCAGTTGCAATGAGGAGCCAACCCTCTGAGACAGAAGTATGCCTACCTATCTCTTTACAAATGTTGAAGAGCGAACGTCACTGTCTAATCTTATACGTAGAATTTCTTGTTTTTTACTTCAAGGTCCTTCGAGCCAGATATTCTGAAAACAATATTTTCTAGGAGGACAGAGAATCTCAAAAGCAAAATGTCTTTTGTATGGCTTTTAAAAGCTCTAGAGCGGTGCGCGACACGTCGCTATCTACTGGGCATAGGCAAACTCTCAAAGGCAGCGCTGCCGCCACACAGACAGTTTAAGCTTGTCGTATAAGCGACATATTTGCGTCGCTGCTACTGCTGCAGAGCAAAGTGAATCAGTTTTTGTGCTGCTCGCAACTTAGTGAATGTAAAGCTGTGTACCAGGGGTACACAGATTCCCTGGTTTTTAACTCCCCTCAACCTATACCCTTTTTACCTAATTAACTCAAATTTTGATAAAGTATAGCCTAATCAGCAAAAAAAATACTTTCAGGAAAAATTTGTTGCGAATTCTTATAAAAATCGATCCAGTTGCTTAGATTGAACTGATGAACTATTGAACCGTACCGAAGCCGGTGGCTTATAACCAGTCCAAATTTCCAAATCATTATTGAAATTTTATTTAAATTACCTCCAAATGGGTTAATGTGTTAAATTGGCCAGCTAAGGCTTTGGCATTAGTTACAGTTTTTTTGAACTTTTTTCCGTTGTTACTTTTCGATACACGAAATTGACTTTACATATTTCAAGCAGCAGTCGCTGCAACAGGTTGTTATTGCCGCTTGCAGCCTCTTTCCCTCACACACACACACACACGCACACACAGGTCGCTGCTTTTACCTGTTGCTTGTTGTTGCAGCAACTGCAACAAGATCGTTTGGTCGGTCGGTCGGGAGGCTGCTGGTTTTGTTTGATCTTGTGTCTTATTGTTGAGCGTTGTCATGCATCTTTCTGCTTGTTATTTGTTGGTTTTTCTTTCTCCCCCTCGCTCTCGCTCTCTCTGTGAAATTTATTGGCGCATATAAATGCCTCAAAATTGATGTTATTGTCATTTGAATCCCCTCCGTGCCCGCTCTCGCTCTTCTCTGTTCTGTGTTGTCCTGTTTGTTTTGAAAATTGATTTTTCTTTTTATTGTCTTAGAGGTTTGTCATTGGAAGAGATAAGTGTGCACGAGTGGGCGTAACGCTTGACAAAAGTGGGCGTTCAGAGAAGAGGGAGAATAGAGCAATTTCGTTTGGGATAAGGCGAAATGAGTTAATTTTTATTTTTGAGTGGGGGTTACGTGGGTTTTGTTGGTGGGCTGAAAAGGGAAAAACTTACCTTATTTGTATGTGTGTGCGGCGAACGTTGTATTCCGAATGGAGATGCGCGCGTTGTTAAATTAAGAATTTCACAAATATTTGCGCATGCGCAACTGCCGCATTCCAGGGATACACAGCGGCAGCCGTTTTGCGGCTAATTGTTTAAACAGCACACAAAAATCTCAATTTTCACACACCAAGGTTCTATTTGTTTACTTGCTGCGAGAGCTGTGAAGTACACACACACACTCACTGAGGCACACACACACACACGCATACATTTAAGCACGCAATTTTCGCGATTTTTTTTATGTATGTATCTTTTATTGGCTTGAATTTTCCTGCCTTGCCTGCCCTTTTCAAGTCAAAAAGACGCCGTTTTTTTTGCAAGCGATCGACGCGAGAAGACCACTGCTGCTGCTGTTGCTGCTAACCTTGGGGTCTGTTGCATTTGTTTTCTTGTTTTCATTAAGATTTCACTTTGTTGTGCTTTTTACATATATTAAAAACAATAACAAATTTCGCAAAAAATATGTAATAGTTTACTAAAGTTGCCGCGGTGTTGGGGAGAGAGAAAGAGAGACGCGCAGGCGCAAACCGTTCGATTCCGCGTCTTTAATGTGACTATGGCCAAGATATTTGCCAGTCACAACGACACGTTCGCTGGCTTATCGATAACAATGAGGTGAGTTTGATCACCAGTGTTGACCAGTGATTTAGCTATTTTCCCCACTAGATGTAGCTAATTTGTTGGGTCGAATGTAGAGTTGTCGATTCAATTTGTTGTGACTAGGATTGTTAGCAGGACTTGGCGGCGCTGCGTTCTTATACATGTGGCAACTTTTATATCACTGCAGCTGATTTCTGGAAAGTCAGCGTTCCTTTGATAAGCCGTGCAGGTAAACAAGTGTCCCCAGCTATCGCTTTTGATTCATCGCAATTTTAATAAATATTTCGCAAAAATATTACCAACAGCATTCAATAACATTAAAAAATCCCTAACAAAAATAACTAATTTGTTGACCGTGTCTGGTCATCCTAATGCAGCGATAGGAATTTATCGATATCAGATGAAACTGCTGTTGAGAAAACCAAATGACTTGACCGCTTGTCAACTGGAGGAACAAATTTGACCGTCGGTTGGCCAACCGGAATCTTTGAGAAATCGTCCTTACACATGTTTCCTACATGTTTATTATTCTTATACCACAAGCAATATTTTTTGTATGGATCTTTAATCAATTTTTTCATATACATACTTATTTAAGTCGGATAGGCCTTTTCCTACCTTGAGTAGGCAAACGTGGCGCGTGCTTTAGAAACCAACAAATGCGAAGAGCAATACTCAAGTAATACTCAAGTATTGGTAGAATGTGTGCTCAAAACACCGGGTTATTTGCGTATTCCTCTTTGCTGTCTGAGTAAAATTGGTATGTAACTTGCAAAGTCTGCGTGCGACCGCCCACTCAAAGACGAAATCATCGTGCGGCGTCGCTCAAAACAGGACCAAGTAAATTTGACACCCGCTCAAAACTGAGACCAGTCACTGCAATACTATTACGATATGAGTGAGTATATGAACTGACATTTACAACCAAATGAATAAAACAAGCATTTCAAAAAATTATAAATTAATTTAGTATGTCGAAAACAAAAACCAAACATTAAAAGCGATTATCTCAAAACCAGTTTTTTGAACTGTTTTTGAAAAAAACATGTAAATATTGACCTATTTAAAATTTGTTTTCTTTTACTCATCATACCCACCATTTTCGCACCTGCCTCTGGGAACCGGATAGGTAGAAAAATAGTGAAGTTGGACCGATCTTACGAAAAAATTGTAAATATTCGAAATTTTGACTTTGATGCCCTACAGCTTTTGTTTTTTATTGAACTTCCTCAAACGTCGAGGCAGGTGCGAAAACCACATCAATTCTGAGCAGATCCTCTTCCTCCATTTCGGATAAGCCGTTTCCAAAAAAAATTTAATTTTTTGCTATACTTTGAAGGGCGCTACAACTACCGCAAGAAAACAAAAAATTGTTTTTCTAATTTAATTTATTATATCCTCTGCACGGGTAGTGGGTTGTGGGGTTGTCAGGAAGATACCAATTATGGGGAAATGCTATACTCGTCGTGCCCAACAATAGGTGAAAAGCATGTTAAGATATTTTTTGTAGTAAAACTCCAAATATACAGACTTGTTCTCAATGCCACTTTCGCAAAAGTTTTGTGACTTGGAGAACAAATCTAGTGCAATTACCGGTTTTAAATCACAAAATTTGTAATCATAATCATAATTGTGGGTGCAAAATTATAAAATTTAATTAATAATTAGTTATTTGGGATTTTCATAATATAACTTATAACCATCCCTGCTTAAAACTAATGCATCATCATATTAAGACGTTCCATATTAATGGAGTAAACCGCATGAGATCCAATTAAATTGCGATCACGAAAAGCGCGCTGGCAATCCTTAAGAGTGATCACGGTGCGTTCGCTGGGTAGTCTAAAATATAAGAATGAAATAATCAAACAAAATCGATACAAGTTTCTTAAGAGCTTACACTTCCTCGCAGGCGGAGAGAAACACAATGTCATCATTCTGTCGCCTCATAAAATTCGCTGTGTTCAGCTCTTTATCCAACTCCAGCGGTGTGTCGTCTACTTTTTGCCTGGTCACCGTGTTCCTCAGCGCCGGATCACGTAAAGGTGCTCCCACATCATAGTAATAATTGCCCTCGCCGCTGGTTTTATAGTGTTTCCGCTTCTTAATGATGGAGGCGAGGAGATCTTTAAGCAGCACCTGCACAGCCATGGCCACATATTCGGCCACATTGTCATCGACCGAGACCAGACCAATCTCCCAGGCGCCAATGAGAAAGCGACCCATTATGAAACCCGCATCGGGCAGGAACAGTTCTTGAGCGCAATAACGTTGATTGGGCAGCTGTTGCTGTTGCTGCTGGTCCACCGTTAGTGTGGGCGGTGGTCGTATCACTTGCATGTTATCCTCGGGCACAAAATCCAGCATATCGGAGAGTTCGAAATTCAAGCGATCGGCAAAGGTGCGGGAGCTGCGTTTCCGCTTACGACCGCCGCTCCCGCTGCTGCTTCGATTGGTGTTGGTGCTGGCCTGCATTTGGA
Source organism: Lordiphosa collinella (assembly GCA_018904265.1). Taxonomy (NCBI): domain Eukaryota; kingdom Metazoa; phylum Arthropoda; class Insecta; order Diptera; family Drosophilidae; genus Lordiphosa; species Lordiphosa collinella. Next base: position 183,684 of record JAEIFV010000432.1, on the reverse strand, counting down.
ATGGCACCGCATTCTCGACGGGAGCAAAAGCATCGATTTTGTTTAACAGGGCCAACAGAAATTGATTGTGCAAATGCAATTGATTGGGCGTCATCAGTTTGCGAGATTCCAGATCGAATTCCTCTTTGGTCCAGCGGTTGCGAAACCACATCTTCATGTTGGTCCTATAGCGTTCCCAGTCGCCTAGGGATAAAGTTGCCACCAGGGCCTCTTTGGTGGCCAGAACCTTGTCCGTTGACATTTTTAATGCGATTGTTGTTGATTAAAGTGAATGGAAACCATCAGCGCTTACTTTAGAGTGACCTTAAGCCGGTGTGTAGTGTGGTCACCAGTGTTGGCAAGTCAGCCTTTTTCCCTAAATCAAATGAGCAGCCAAAAAAGAGCCAATTTTAGAAGCGGTTTGAATTGGCTTGAAAAAAATACATTTTTTAAAAATTTTCCTGAGAGAACCTTTAAATTTATTAAAGCAGCAATTGAGACCCCAGCGGAATAACTTAGATTTAGTTTGTATGAGTACTTAGCTTTACACTTGAACTCGTACAGACTTGTTCGAAGACAGTTTTAAATTTGGAAAGTATTAAACTACATATTTCCAACCCACACACCAAATTTTCAGTTTTAAGCTTAAATAGATTCTGAAATTTTGAGAACGTCTAACACTCACAATATAGACCTTCAGAACACTTTTCCAATCAAAAGGTGTGGACCTGAACCACTTTGAAAGTGGTTCAGCCGAAAGCTTCGGAGCCGGAAAAAGGTCTAACTTCATATTACTAGTCTACACACCAAATTTCAAGATGTTAGCTTGAATAACTTCTGAACCAGTAAAAAATCCATCTCCATATTACCAACCAATACACCAAATTTCAAGTTCGTTGCCAAAATAACTTCTGAGATACGGCTCTGAACCACTTTTGAATCGAACCGGTTCACATACATGCTACATAGCCTATGAGTCTTTTCTGATCGGTTCAGCGGTTTAGACGCCTTTAGGGAAGAAACATCATGTTAATAAAATCAAATTTAATTATCGGTTTTCACCTAAAACATACACGGATGGTATGGGAATTGGGTTGTTTTTGGGTCGGTAGGGTGATCACATGGGAATATTCAAAATATTCCATTTCGTAGTCTAAGAAAAATGTTACTAATAAAATGTTAAGCTCTTGCTTGAGGATCGTTAAATACAGATTTAGTCTATTATTCAACTTGCCTGACGTTTTTAAGACTCAGTCACCCAAAACCGACCAGAATACTTAAGAATTTGCTAATTTTTGTAGTACTGAATCGAAAACTTAGGCTCTAGTTTCAGCTTTTATTTCTAAAGAGGTTCGATTCATAGTAAAATCAAAGTAGGAAGTCCGGGCTCGATTTGGCAACCCTGCCAAATATTTTGAAACGTCATAAATTACTATCCAAACCGAAACGGTTCTAAAATAAGATTACACAATTTGAATTTATGTGAAAACTATCAACTACCTTTCCTCTGCCAACAGTATGGACCTTCTCGGTATATTTTTGCTTCAGTTTGGTTGCCTAGGCAACGTAGCCGAGCTTGTTTACCTCTGGACTGCCTTTTCATTTTCAGCTTTCATTTTTTTCCGAACAAATAAGAAAAACTTGAAATGTCACATCTTCATCAAAAACGTCGCGAAAAGTCCAATAAGGACACACGTTGGGATCGCATACGCAAACGTCATCAGAATGCCAATCCTTTGGCCTTGAAAACGGATGCAGTGCGGCGATTTATAGAAGTGGACTACATAGGTAAGCGGCAGGAGCGTCTGCTAATTGAGGGTGATCAGCCCAAGCAGTTGAATCCCAGTGAGATTATGGACATGCGGCATAAGATGGTGAGTTGAGCTAACCACAGATCCGTCTCTGACTCTCATCCCAAACCGTTTAGTTCCAGCAAATTCCACATAAGCTACCCTGGGCCACCGTGGCCCATGGCAACACTTTGGAGTCCACCAAGGCTCACAATTTGGCGGTGGAGCAGCGTTTCATACACAATCAGCTGGAAAAATTTCGTCAGCAATTGGCCAGGCAACATCCCAGCAAGGCTAACAAGGAGTTAAAGGTGCGACCCACCAAACCCGATTTCAAGCTCAACCATGGACCTCTAATGCAGAGTCTGGCCCAGGCATCGCAGCATATGGACAATTTCTATAACACTCCCGTCCAGGTTTTAGGTCAGGTGGCCCAACTATGCTCCAACTCTAAAACGGTGGCCACTGCCAGTCTACTTCAACACTTGGAAGCAGAACAGGAGGCGGATATGGAGCATATATGGGTGGAAAGATTAAATCAAACGAAGGACTTGACAGAATTTAGGGAGGAGTCCCACTTAGACTCTTTGGAGTATCGAAAGTTTAGCAAGCAAATCCAGGTGGATGAGAGTAAGGCCATGTTGGAGCGTTGTCGCACACCCAGCCCCTTAACAACCACCGAGGAGTTTTTCAAACCCATGAGAGCCGCCGCCGAGCGCCAAATGTTGCACATGCGCACCATTAGACACGAGGAGGAGCTACAGGAGCAGCAGCTTAATCAACCAATCCAATTGCAAAGAGAATCCTCGACTTGTTCCAACACTAGCGATGGCATAGACTCGGTTATATCCGACTTGGCCGAAGAGGCGTTGTATGAACTACAAATGGAGGCAGCCGAGGAGCAAAAAGAGCAAGCGAGCATCAAGCAGGTGCAGTTCCAGTTGCCACCCAAGAAGGTAGCCACACCTCAGCCTGAGATAGAGGAATCCGAACCAGAGCCGCTACCCCTGCTCATACGACGCCTTGAGCTGCCCAAAGTTATACTGAAACCCAAATCACCAGAGCCTCAGTTAGATGAGATTGAGCCGGAGCAGCCAGTAGCCCATGAGAAGCAACGGATTATAGATCAACTGTTTAAGGCCAGAGCTGATACCCAATTGGTTTTAATGCGTAAATATTTTCTCAAATGGGTACACTACACCACACTGGAAAGGATTGAGCGTGAGCAGGGCCAAAACCACATTTCAAAGGGTAATCGGGTGCAGAAGATTAATGCGTTTCTGGACAAGGTAAGACAGGAAAAGAGGCGTCAAAAGACCACCAGACAAGCGCCCAGTTCGAGTGAAATGGAAAAAGTGGCACAGCAATCGCTAGAGCAGAGAGAAGAGGCTGTCAAGATGGCCAAGCAGTTTAAGAATAAGTAAGAATACAAATTCTCGATTTTACCCATTTAATCATGCTTCTCCCTTAGACTCAAAGTCCAGCAGGACATCATTGACTTGCAGCGCATTAAGCTGGAGCGTCAGGAACGTCTCATTATGCAGCTTAAACTGAGCAAACTAAGCGACGAGGCCAAAGAGGCTCGCGAGGACCTCAAACAGGAGCTTAAGACTGTCATCCGTTGCGGCGATCCCAAGGCAAAGGCCAAGGCCAAGTGTCTACAGCTGATAGGCAGTCTACGGGATGCTGAGGATGAGGAAATGGCCCGACTACAGGGTAAGGCTCTACTTCAGCCACGTTTCCTGCAGCACATGCAGGAGCGAGCTTTGGAACGTAGTGTCAGACATGAACAGGCGCGTCAGCGACGAGCACAGGCCGAGGCCGAACGGGAGGCAGCCAAACTAGCCCTTGAGGAGGCCAAGCGGCAGGAAGATGAGGAGGCCAAACTCCTGCGCATGGAGGTGCTCAAGGAGAAACGACGTCAGGAGAAAATGGCCAAAGTGCTCAAAGAACGCGAGCGTCAGCGATTTATAGAGAATCAGAAGAAGGCTCTGGAGTTCAGTCGTCGTCTGTTGTTGCGCCGAATCGGCATGGAGGGATTCAAGCGTCTGTTGCAGCGCAAACGGGAGAATCTGGTGAAAAGCGAAGAGTTCCGTCGGCGTTTGTATAAAATGAAAGCATTTGTGGCCTGGCGCGGCTATACGGCTTTTAGGCAACGCGAGAAGCTGGTCCGTGCCGAGCAGTGCCATCAAAAGGCAGTGAAAAGACGCGCTCTAATGGCCTGGATAGCCTTTACAAAGGATGAGCGAAGTAAAATGCTGGTGGCCATAGACTGGTATGCTTTGCATGCGGTGGAACATTGGTTTGGACGCTGGCTGAACTTTACAACGCACTCTCGGATGCTGGAGGACACCAAAATGAGACAGGCCGTTTCCCATCATGAGTGGTAAGCAAAATCGATGTACTATATCTGTTTGTACAAACTTTTTTGGAGAATGTTCAAATAATTTAAAAAAACTTCATTAATTTATTTGTGCACAAATACAGGTGAAGACTTTATAAGTTTGTATTGTATGTGCAAATTATTTGCCTGTCGGACCTTTGCTTTAGCTTTAGGTCCAGCTAAATCTGCTTAAATGTCTGTTTAATCAAATTTTTATCAAAATTTGTGCAAATTATTTGCCTCATATTTAATTAAATACCGTTACATACCTTTCGGCTGTCCTACAAATGGAGCTTGATAGCAATAAGGAATTTTGCATTCTAGCAATCCTGAAACTTGTTTTCTCCGGGTCACTGTATAATTAGGAATTTACAAATGGCTTGATGGTGTGACACCATTGAAGCTTACTGATGAGGTGTTGCCGGGAGACCTTCGAAACAGTTCTGTCTAAGCAACCACTGCTGCTGTTCATATGTAATCTTTGTTGATTTCTCTTGATTACACTAGGCTACAAGGGCCAGTATATTGAAGGGTTGTTGGTGATTCGAGATGATTTTTGTGTGCTGAACACTAATATTTTTTCGGAAATGGTCCGTCACGTCAAAATTTTTGCTAATTTGATCTTAAAGTTGCTTAAAATTCATTTTTAACACTTTTTTAAAACGTTTTTTGGGGTTCCTTTTCGTTTGATTTGGTTCACTTTGCTATTATCTTAGTGTTAAAAAGTTGAATACATGTGCTCCAACTGACCATACATATTATGTACCACCCATGGTGTTGATTACACTAGGCAACAAAGTCCAGTATATTGAAGGGTTGGTAGTGATTCTGGATGATTTTCGTGTGCTATGCGAGACTGTTTTTTCAGAAATTGTCCATAACGTCGAGATTTTTAGTAATTTGAGCTTAAAGTTGCTAAAAGTGCCTATTTTGACACTTTTTAGGAGCGTTTTTCGGGGAATCCAGTCTATTGTTTTGACTCTCATTGATACCATCGGAAAGTACCACTCCTTAGCTTTGAAATGAACTATCCCAAACAATTCTGCGATTTTTTTTCAAAAGAGATATACCTCTTTTAGCACTTGTGTAAGAATCCAAAAATATCCTTTTTATTGCTGGTGCTCCAAAGTATGCAATGGGTGGTAGAGACCCTAATATGTTTTCGTCTCCTAAAATCAGTAAAGAACTCTGGTCATTTGTTATGCACCAGCAACAAAATTCTAAAAAAACAACCTCAAGGCTCTCTATCTCTATTGAAAAAATCGCAGAACTGTTTGGGAATATTCATTTCAAAGCTAAGGAGTGGTATTTTCTCTTTGAGTCCGAACAATAGAATGGATTCCCCGACAGACGCTCTTAAAAAGGGTCCAAATATGCCCTTTTAGCAACTTTAAGCTCAAATTACTAAAAATCTCGACGTTATGGACAATTTCAGAAAGCGCAGTCTTGCTTAGCACACGAAAATCATCTAGAATCACTACCAACCTTTCAATATAATGGACCTTGTTGGGTTATGTTATTATTTTCATAAAATTTAATAAAAATGCCTAGCCAACTGTAGTGATTTCGCGTATCATATTTTTGGGCAGTTGTCAATTTTATGATTTTGAATTACATGTTAATTTGCGATAATATCAAAAAGAGTTTAAACGTTAGCAAAGGTTCCCCACAAAAGGTGTCGATAGTGGTAAAAATGCGGGGTTTCCAGAAATCTTTAGAGATTTTCATATAAACGAAGAGATTTTTATATAAGCGAAGAGATTTTTAACTTAACTAAGAGGATTTTATATGTAAAATGAGAAAAATAATGTCGGCTACTAGATTATGTGGAAGGAAAAACCGAACGCATCAAATCTTCTTAGCCTTGAGCATTCGGTTTTAAATCAACTTTTGCCAACTAATCTAGTAGCCTAGCATTTGGCAGACACTTCACATCTAAAAGAAGGCACATTTATTTCGAAATGAAACCGTTTATACGAAAATGTCTAGAGATTTCTGGGACCACCCGAATATGCATATTAATTTCTAAAGTTTGAGACGTTATGGACCATTTCCGCAAACAGATTCTGGTTCAGCACACGAAACCAATCTAGAATCACCACCATCCCTTCAATATACTGATATAAATCGAATTTGGTTGCTTTGTGTTATTGAATTATAATCAATCCTTTGACTAAAATCAAAATGGGTCCCCAAAACCCATATACATATTTAATGAACAGAACTGATTTGATCGGTTTGTGCGCTTTTTTTGTTTTTGTATGTTGGGGAATACTCATTGTTTCTTTCTTACCCACTAAATTCACTTCTTCCTTAATCTCACGGTCTTTTACTTACCCATAAACAAGAAGGTACAAAATCAACCAATAGAAATAAGTTCTTTGTATAAAAGAAACATTAACAAGTTTACTAGAGTTTTCTCCCGCTTTTTCGTAAATTCAAATGTAAAGAGATTTTAATTATTTAGTTTGTGCATAATAAAACTATTTTCTTTTGTGTAATTTCGCGAAACAAATTATTGGTAAGCAAATAATAAGCACTAACTATTTTGTAGCTTATCAAGACTTCTTAGCTAAGTTCTCTCAGGCAAATAATTTGTCCAAATTTCGATGCAAATTTGACTAAATAGCCGTTATTACAGATTTAGCTGGACGTAAATTAAAACAAAAGCAAAGTTCAGAAAGGCAAATTAAGTTGCTCAGATATAAACTAAAAAATTTCCGTTTTTAGGTCGTTTTGGCCAAATTTTCATTATAATTTGGGCAAATTAGTTTCTTTTGTAAACCTAAGGTCCCACAAGAATATAATTGGCGCAAATTTTAATGAAAATTCGGCGAAATAGACATAAATGCATATTTTTGAAAGAATTAAAACTAAAGCTATGTTTTCATACCTAAATAAAAGTTCCCTCTTTAGCCAAATTTGCATCAATGTTTGTTCAAATTAATTGCCTTAGCTTTGGGACCCAAAGGAAAATAGTCTGTGCCAATTTGAATACAATTTTGGATAAACATTCACCAGATTATTTCCCTTTGCTTTGGCAAGTTATTTGTGTACTAATTTAAATTAGTACAAGCTTTTTTCAACCATATGGTAAAAAGGATTTGAATATTTTATTTACATTTTGTTATCATCAAACATTTCCAATCATTTTATTTCCTCCCCATTTCAGGCACCTAAAATGGAAAGTATTGGACTGCTGGCGTCGTTTACCGCAAATTCTAAAAATCGAAAAAGAAACCGAAGAACGTCGTCAACGTTGGCGCATGAAAATCTGGGAACTTTTGCCCGATTACAAGCCGCGAGAAGACAGCCTTTGGTAGTTGTAATTTTTTGTTTTTGTGTTATATAATTTTGCGTTTCTTTTTGAGTTGGCATTACCTAATTTTAATATATATTTATTGTGAATAAATTTGGTTTTGGAAATTGCATTTCGAAACTAGAAAAAGCACTACGACTACATAATAATACAATACATAATTATACATCATCAATTATCGCACTACATACTTTAAGCTTAATGTTTTTGCTAGTTTAATCAATTAATTTAGGCGTTTAGCTTTGTGCTCGGGTATTTTGTTCAACTCCCATTACTTTAGAATGGCCCTCCAGTTGCTCCAAATACGATTCCGACTAGCCACAGGAGCGGAACGTTTATATTCATGTAAAGTGGAACCAAGCCAGCCCACATAGGCATGGCGGGCTAGTAAAAATGCTATATAGCCGGATATAAGCATTGCATAGGCTGCTACTACAAACGATATGCCCAATCTGTGAATGAAAAAGAGATTAGTATAGATCTAAAATGGATGAAACTTAATTTCAACTTTTCTTCTAATCAAAATTAAACAGTTTTAAGGGATGGCTAATCACCAATTGGTAAACAGGAAATGAAAACAAAATTAGAAAAATTCAAATGCGTTGAGAGTGCGTCGCACAGTGGAGTATTGGACCCCAAAAGTGTGGATAAATTCAACATACTTATATTTTTTTTAAAATATATTTAACTATCGAATTGTTTCAATAAAATTTGGAACACGCTGCAATTTTTGTTTTTTTGTTGGATTAGAAACAAAACCTTTATCATTTTGACAGTATCATTTCAACAGTATTTTAACAAACTAAAGCTGTATTTTCACTTGTCTGATATCTCAGACACAACTTTATAATTGAATGTGGAGAAGAAGCACCTGAAAGATTTTTCAAAGTACCCACTTTTATCGAGGGGGAACAGCCCAAATTGAGCCTGATTATAGGAGACCGCAGAAGAGAGGCGGAAATTATAAGAAATGCCATAGCGGTCCGACTGAGCGCTCTCAAATCAAGAGTCAGCAGATGAGCGAAAAAATGAACTGCTCGCCTCAAAGGGTCTCTTTTCTGTATATGTTTTGTGTGTGTGTGGCTTGGGCGAGTCACAATCCCAAACAGACACCTCACTCTCATATACACACACATATATATACACGGGTCTAGTGGCCGGGTGGCTCAGCGGCTAGTGTGCGCGACCTCTGTGCAAGAGGTCGTGGGTTCTATCCCGCCTCGGAACATCTAATGAAAAGATTTTCTTTGAATAAACTGCACACCCGGTCACCCCTCTCTGCTGTTGGCGCCAGCATTGTAGTAATTAACCATGAAAGCAAACTGCCGTTTGGATTCGGCGTTAAGCTGATGGTCCCTTTCTCCTGTGCGAAAATTAGAAGCGCACAAGCCAAGAGATTGAGGAAAGCTCGGCTTTGGCCCTTTGGGGCTGTGTCAAGCCATTTTACTTTTTTACATATACACGCAAATGACTTTTATAATTTTCGCTCGCGTCGATTCGGTCAGCGAATAAACAGAGCAAAGGGGAATCAAAACCATTGGTTGTTCGAAATGTTCAAGAGCCGATGAGAACGGCTCATCTCTGACTCTTTGCTCAAAGGGTCCGTAAATAACTGTTATTTTTGGACATCGAAAAATGGTCAATTGTTATTTGCTGGCTCTGCTAAGAATCAACAAATTTAGTCGCAACGCTCTATTATAACGCAACGCTGTACTATAAAGTCTTCCGGTTTTGACCAAACTTAGTGAAATCATGAAAAAGCATAGAAAACGTATAAATACGAAGTCTGATGCCGATTCCATTCAAAACAAAAAAGTTTTTCTCACTAAAACTAGTTTTTCGACCGATCGTTTCTATGGCAGCTATATGGTATAGTTCTCCGATCCGGCCGGTTTTCATACTTGTGCAGCATATTGAAACTACAAGACTTCGTGGAAAGTTTCGTGAAGACAGCTTTCAAAATGTCGGAGGAAATCGCATGGTCGGAAATGCTTCTTTCTATGCGTTACAAACAACCGGAAAATTTTTATATACCCTCTTCAAGGGTATAAAAATGTATTATTTTACCAAATTTATTGATATAATTCAAGTTGGCTATTTAGAGAAATTTGGTGCATACGAAAATGCTTCAGGTGGATAGTGAATTTGAGAAATCTTTTTAAAACTGCTGCTGGTGTGTAAGTTTTTTTTAAGAAAAAACTATCCCGAATCGGGATCGATCCCACGACGCCTTGCACAGTGGGCGCACACACTATAGTTGATTTGAATTTACTATAGCTGAGTCAATGATCTACTTGTGGAATTTTCATAGAATACATTTGATGAAGCAATTGATCCAATATTTCTGACTGTTGACTTTTCGGTTTCTTTTTGCAGGTGGTTAATCAGAAGGAGTCGAGATGCTTGAATTGCTGAGTCAAAACCTTATAATTTTTTGATTGGGAACCCCCAAGAAATTGCGTAACTCTCGCAGCGCACCCAATGAAACCGATAACAACCTAGTAAGCATTTGCTAATACTACTGTTGAGTCACGTCACCCAGACTATGTATTTCCTATAGGAAACATTCTTGCAGCTTCGACTTTGACAGCTTTTTTGAAGCTGCTTTCAGTGTGACAAGGGTATTACATGAAAGCTTTAAAAACTTGCACAATTTGTATTTAAGATACCTGAAACTGTAGTCACTCACTGCAAAGGAAAGAGAGAGTTTTACCAGTATACCAACTCTGCTACTAATGGGCTTCTTAAACACCATACTCCAACCTTGTTGGAGGATAATTTTCAATACTAAGTTAAAGTCAAACCTAAAACAAATGTCTACCTTAAGGGGCCTTGGGAGTCGTTTATAGCTAAAAGTAGATTCCGTTGAGAATTAACAATTGAACTATAATTTACATTTACATTGACAAATTTACAAATACTGCAAATGGCACATGACTGATTTACACAGCTGCTGCTATATTACATGCTTGACTAATAAAGCTAGTTTGCAACCAACAATAAAGACACTTTTGTGTATTGTATTTAGAAACACTGAACTCGAAAACAAGAGGACAAGGCATACTACGTCTGCACTTACAAAAGTTTGCTCTATATGATATAGATTAGAGGGCTGCATGATTGCATTCAAATCAACTCATGAAGCCTTCATGCTAAATGAATTGAATGAATTTTTTCACTCTCTCCAATGAATTTGAATGAATGTGAATGTTGGTTGAGATTTAAATTCAATCAATTCAATCGATGAGAGGCCGAATTGAATTGAATTGAGAATAGAGTGAAGGTCAAATTAATCCAGTAAGTAAACAGACATTGGAGGGGGAAAAATTACGAAAGCGCGATGGAAATTGTATTCTTTAACAAAACTAAATTAAACACTGTTTAAATCTTAATTGTTTTTATAATTCAATATTAGAATGAAGAAACAATTTTTTTCATTTTACGTATTATTTGCTACAACTCCCACAAAATACATATATTGTTTGCTTTTCTAAAGTGGCCTTTTCTAAAACTGAGTGATCTGAGTACACTAAGTTTTTTGATTTTTACTGTCATTCAATTCGTTTGTTATATTCATTCATTCACATTCAGTCGTTTTGAGTATTCAAAATTTCACATTTAATGTGACCGAATGCAAGAAAATTCATTTAGGTGAGTTTGGGTACTCAAAAAATGGAGTCATATTCTTGAGTACTCATTGTTGCTCACAATTAGAGTGTACTCATGCAGTGTACTCTAATATAGATATCAAATGAAGGTCAAATTCAGAATCATTAATTCATAAATAAAATTTACTCACTCAAAATCCTGGTACACTTCGCTACAATCATCTGGCAGCAGTACAGGCACACCCATTAGGCGTACTACCAAAAACGGATGACATATGGCGGTCAGTGTCAAATTTGATCCCAGCAGCAAGGCACACTCGGACAGCGCCAATCCCACCAAATACCAGCGATAATTTCGCTCACCAATGCAGCAGTTAAGCCAATAACTATGATGTGAGCGCCTCTTCACGCACGAACCACAGACAGGACAATGATAGGCTCGTCTAGGTGTAACCTTGCGACATATTTCACAAATATTCGGTTGACCATGCATCAGACCTGTACGCTCCGCCGAGCTGTCTATGTCCTCCACTTCGTCCACATCCAAGACACTCTCCATTTGTAGCGTAATCTGAGCCTCGGCCTGCTCTTCACCACTGGAAGCCTCCGCAATGCCGGGCAACTCATCTTTGGGTGTGGTTCCGTACTGTGCCGTCACCAGATTGAGAGCAGACAATTTCTTGGTACGATATAAACAATAAATAGCCGCACAGGATAAGACCATCAAGATGCAGTTCTCCTCGGGCAACAGTTCCAAAAGTGGCACCTCACACTCGAAGATGACAATCATGTAGATCACCGAGAAGACCAGCCAACTGAGAAAGAAATTGGTACGCGTCGAATTCCTCTCAGCCAATTGCAGGCCCCAAATGGTGAAGCCCACCAGAGTGAGCATTATAACCACAGCCGTTGGGGCATTCAAAGCGGCCAAGCCCATCATCAGCGGAATCACCAAAGCGGGAGCCAGTGCGGCAGGGGAAATCCTTTTGGCTCCCCCCGCCAGGGCAAACGCAGGCGATCTTGAAAAGCAATCCACATGCCTCTAAGATTCTTTGGATCAATGCGTCGGCAGGTAACGAGTCTGCAAAGTGGTAAATGTTGAATTTGTGTCCCATTTGAGTTATTCCCTTGTCCCTACCGTGTGCATACCAAATCAAAGTCCACGCAGTTACAACAGCATGCCAGTATATGACTAGACTGCTTATCCTCTCCTATATACTGACAGCAGCAGAGATTGCCTTGGCATTCCACTTCCTTGCCGGCCGCTTCGGTGGCTGATTGAAAAAAATCCATCATCGATTAGCAAAGCGGCAGGCAGACAACCAAAAAACCAGAGCAGCAATTTCCAAGCAGCGTGCACACATAAACAGTATTGGTATATATGATTAATTCAGGGCCAACTATCGGTCTTAAGATATGAATAATAAAACAAACACACACAAACTTTAAGAAATTAAATTATTTCATTCTCACACAGTCGGCGGCGACACACAACAAAAACAATATTGCAACTGTTAACAGGGTGTTTCGTTTAAAGTTATCAATGCGTTCACACTAATCGCAGTAAACGCATGGACGCAAAATTGCTTACACTACCCAACGGCCAGCGGACCGAAATTTTGGCCAAAAGTCCCACTTTTTTGTTTGGGAAACTGGATAGAACGATTGTCGGAAATGAGTTAGAATACTTATAGCTATTTTATGCCAAAATTTGGAACCTTTCCACAAATTAGTTTTGGAATGGCAGCTTTTCAAAGTTGATTTTTGCTCCAAGAAATGGAGATTTAATAGTCGAAACTAGGAAAGAAACTGCTGGCGGTATTTGATTTTATATATTCGGGTACGAACTAGATTTCAATAAAAATTATAAAAAGACTCAATTCGTATTATTTTTCAAAAAAATCTTAAATTTTGCTGGTGTTTTTTTCATTTGGCAACTTTGATTTTCGAGTGCCCTTTGCAGTTCACTCGTGACATGACTTATTATTTTCTTTGAGTATTGTACAATAGCTGGAGGTATGCGCTTTTGCGCGGTTTTGCTTTGTTTTCAGAAAATCGTGTTTAAAATGCTGTACCAGTTTTTTTTCCGGCTAAAGAATTTTTGAATGATTTTGCGTTTCGGGAAAAAATGGTTAAAAATTAAGAAATATTTCTAAAAATGCAAGGCGTAAATTAAAAATGGAATTTCATTTAAAATTTTTTTATTTGTAATGAGGAAGGCATTGTAGAAAAACTGCTGAGAGAGGTCTAATTAACTGAAAATCCTAGGAGTCGTGAGCAGTCCAAATCATTTCGTAAAAATTTCAGCTTCCTAGCTAGTCTGGTGTAGAAATGCCAGAGTTTTGGGCAAAAAAATAAGATTTCTGGCCACAGTGCATTGGCCACTTAGCACTCACATTTTTAATAATGCTTGAGCATATTGAAAAGGATGAAGCTCAGAAAAATAACTACAAATCATTTCGAACATCGATATAAATGGCAAAACTCATCAAGAGTTTGTTACAATTGATCTAGTAGTTTCAGTGTCATAGCAGCTGCAGGTGCCATATTACACAGTTCACAAAAAAATGTATGATACCAATGAGATTAAAAAATTTTAAATCTTATGGTAGTAAAATAACCCTGGCTGGGTTTGATCTAATTGGCTAAGGGTTTTTTAACAGACTCCTAAAGTTTAAAGATTCAAAATTCATTCTTTTGAAAAAATGTTTTTTGTTCAAGTCTATATTTCAAACTGTTGGAGTTTTTTTGTATTGTCTTCAACAATTTTATAGCTTTTAGCCAGACCTAAAAAAAAATCTTTTGACCCGCTCAAAGAATTGTTAAAAATCAAATAAACGATAGTCGAGTTATAAGGAAAACAAGCAATTATGATGGACGTCACCGCCTGCTACGGGGATGGGCAGCACTTCACACACCTTAACACAAACTTCAGGAGGTACAGAGTATATAATAGTTGGGCTTGACCGACTTTCTTAGATGTTTATTCTAATTTAAGCATATTAAAAAAAAAATACAAAGATTCTCTTCTTAAAAACGGAAAGCTCGATTTTGATTTAAGTAGGATGCATGTTTCGACGATTACATGTAGTGGACGAGCTGTGTTCGGTTCTCCCCTTGCGAAATCAAATCTCTTAATAGTCGCCGCGCCTGGGTTACTTTTTCAAATGAGTCTCTTTTTCTCGAGTTGTCGATCGGTGTCGGCTAATGATATTTCCTTTCCACCCACATTTTAACAGCTTTAAAACTTTCACTTTAGCCAAGGTTGATATAGGTTATTTCTTCACTTATTTAAACGCCAAATTGCCAACAATCTTAGTACTGCGCTTATAACTTTTCCAATCCTTCGTGTATATAAAAAATATTGCAACATTGTCAAAATAAATTTCATAGCATAATTTTATTTAAAAGTCAATTTCAAAATGCCTCTTTTTAAATTTTCATCTGCATGCCACACATTTTTGCTTTGAAAAACTCCATCATTTTTAATCACCTCCACAAACTGTTCGAGTCCGCCACCCACACCAAAATAATGTGATTTACCCGCCACCAAAACAAAGCCTTCTTTTTTCAGACGGTTTGAAAAAGTTTTTAACAACTTTTGTTGGTTTTCAATATTATATATGGTCTCTGAGGTAAGTATTAGGTCATATTTATCCAAAGCTTCAGTGAGTAAGGCAAATTTTGACCAATCTCCAGCATAGAAATTTGTTTTAGTTTTTAAAAGCTCCAATTTTTCCGCTTCGGTAAGACTATCCTTTAGATTTAGTAAGACATTTGGTAGAGTGATTTGTTCCAAGACATCCTTGTTCTGTCAAGAGAATAATCAAATAATAACTACATATTAGAGGAATAAACTCTCCATATTTACATAGTCCTGGAAATCAACTTTGGCACCATTGTTCAAGGTATATATGCCCAATAGGCCCGAACCACAGCCCAAGTCCAATACCCGTTTATCGCACCAGTAGTTATCCTCAAAATTTTCAGAGAGATAAAGCAGTAAATCATCTGTACACTCCCAGATTTTGGCACCACCTGTAAAAAAGAAGAGCGTATTTTGATTAACCATTTTGTGAATTGATTCAGTACAATTTCAGAGCTTTTTAATATATATTTACAGCAGAGGTGTGAATCAAAATTATCATTGCAAATTTCGTGGCAAAATTTATTTTATATTAAAGTGAAAGAACGAAACTATGAGAATAAAAATATGATATGAAAAATATGAATTCAAAAAATGAAAAAACGCAGATAAAAAATGTTTTTTCTATCAACTTTTAGGTCTCTCAGGGTTAAAAATTAAATTACCAAGTCCATTAAACTTATTTTGTAGTTCAAAATTAAATTATCATTACAATTATTTTCATATAATGAAAAATTTCCACTGAAATCAATTATTTTTCAATTTTTAATTACGAAATGATTACTAATAATTTAATTTTGATATACAAGTACTGAAAAAATATTTGTAATGTTGATTAAAATTTGAATAACCAACAAAAAAAATGTAATAACAATTTCAATTTACAGCTCTGATTTACACCAACCTTCATAAACTCCAGTAATTAAATCAGAATGTGTTTCCTCGGATTTTTTAATATCCCGACTTTTTGCATCTTCATGGGATTTGATGTCGTCTAGTAGAAATCCGGCTATCAAATGTCTTAGCTCCGTATTTCCCACCTTCAGATCTTTGGCATTAAGTTCATACAAGTCCAGACTAGTTAATAATGCTTCGGTTGGTTTAACTTGTTCTGCTTCATACCATTTTATATGTCCTTGACTTTCATTTTTCGACTCTACTGGTTCTTGTTCTTTAAAAACATCTTCCAAAGAACCTGATTCAGCTTCTACTTCAAAATTAAATTTGAACATATTTTTTTTTGCACGAGTCACCCTGTTAACAGTGCTTGTTTAAATTGGCACCTGTTCATAGATTTCTGCTAAGGAATATGAAAAAACTAATATGCTTTAATTAATTTAAGCAATTTAATTGTTGTTTGTTTTTTGTTTACTGGTTAATTTAATTTTTATTGCTTATATTTACAATAACACTCGGAGACACCGCACATGTGCCGATCAGTGTTGCCAACTGTTAAAGCCCATAAATAGCTTCGACCCTAAAATGTAGCTAAAAATGGCCAAATTTAAAATAGCTATAAATGCTAAATGTTTTTTTTTTTAAAATGTTATTTAATTTATTAGAATGTTCTTTAAAATCGAACAAAAATTACTTAAGGTTTTAAAAATTTTACTCATCTAATCGGAATTTGGTCAATATTTAATTTAATAGCTGGAATTGGGGTCAAAAAATTATAAATATGTTTTGTGCCTGCACAGTTTATGTTAAGGGATACATAGTTTAAAAAACTAACCATTTAAAAGCATTTTTACTTCTCACCAGATTTGCTTTAAACCTACGTATGAAATTTCATACGCTTAGAGTTAATGGGTAAATCATTTCTTGGAATTCAGAACATTTAATAATACCAATTGATTGAATTCCAAAGTGAGAACATGTCGGAAAAATACACTGATATTATAATAGATGGTTCAAATTTGATATCGATTTGTGATAAATGCTAATGGCATAGTTTTCAATAGATAATTGTATCAGTATCAATTACATTGATACTCAAAATATCCAAAAATCTGACATATTCATTTTAAAACAGAAACAGTTTCATTATGTTTTACGGAATTGTTTTTTTTCCGAAATAGCTAGAAAAATATTCCAAGTAGCTAATAATGCAGGGTCAGAAAACTGCTGGAGTAGGGAAAACAACTAAATTGGCATCACTGGTGCCGATAGGCTATCGCTATTTAGTTATCGCCTGCTGTTAATATTAACAGAGTGCTGTTAAAGTGGGTTAACGGTCACACCGTGTGTGTTAAGGGCACACTGCTTGTCTTGTTAAATTAATAAATAAATTAATAAATCTAAATCTAAATGGCTAGCAACTCTTACTCTGTATGCCTTATTTATACCCCCAACTAGAGCAGCCAGCCCACTCTATTGATGTCCCAACGTTTCGATGAAAATGCGGCCAATGGAAATGGCAGCAGCGCAGCCGCTGTTGTTTTATACGCTTGACTAGATCAGTGTCACCATGGAGCTCATACAGTTCGTCGATCATACGGGTGCAGAACTCATCCGACTCGGCTGTTGATGCTGATCAAGAATATATATACTTTATGGGGTCGGAGATGCTTCCTTCTGGCTGTTACATACTTTTGCACAAACTTAATATACTCTGGTATAGAGTATACAAATTATGTTTTTTTTTTTAAACTTTCCCATAGCTCTTAAAAAATCACCCTTTAGATGCTTATAAAAATATTCTTATAAATACTTTAAACAGTTTAAGTAATGATGTTAAACGATCTTAAAAATGTTCAACTAATTTCGAATTTTTAGTTAATCATATTGGGGAAGTATTTTAATGCTTTAAATAGCAGTTACTTTTAATTCCGCTGACACTGCAGCGCACGTTTCTTGTCGTTCTTGCTTTTATGCTTTCATTTAAGTTCCAATATTAATATTAGACGAATGCCAAAAATGCCGATTTTTTAGACAAAAAATTAAAAATCTGATGGCTAGAAATCTTTGAACGTTTTTTAATAACTTCCAAACTATACAGTAACCTTTGTTATTGTTCCATTGTTTAAAAACTAGCATAGTATATACATTGCATTATTTATGGTATTGCTATTTCCCTTATTTATTTTTCCTGGTGATTTGTTATTATTATTATTCAGTGTGCTTCCCCCTAATTAAGCAAACACTAATTGTTATTGTTGAAGGTCTTGAAGCTTTGCCCATTCAAGCATTCAAATTCAAGCTTAACGGTTAAGATATCAGCAAACGCTCGATTGTTTTTGGGGTTTAGCTTATCAGCAAACCCCTCGCCGTCCCTTCACCCACAATCGGTGGTACAGCATCACATTGCTTAAGATTTAGCTAAGCTTACTACAATCAATAGTGCAATTTTTTTATAATTAAGTGTTCTATAATTAAGTGTTTAAAGCTACAAATCAACTGTCATCATGAAGCAGATTGTGTGGCAGTTGTGTCTAACAATTTTCCAGATGGCTACAGCATATGCCGACGTCACAATGACGCAGAAGTCGGCGACCGGAGGAGTGTGCTCTAGCATGTTGCGGTATGAGAATGCCACGCCCATGGATCAACAACATGTGGGTGTGCAGGTGGTGAAGGGCGGCGAAGAGGAGGAGAGCCACTTAAGGAACTGCGTGCAGGCCTGCTGTGAGAAGAAGACAATGTGCCATGTGGTCTTGATATACGAAAGGCTATGCTATCACATACACTGCCCCAGCAATGAGGCCTGCCTTCCCAAGAAATGGACAGGAGAGGGGAAGGTGCAAATGGTTTTGGTAAGACCTGTGGGTGAGAGCGCCAACTGGTTAGAGTTGTTAAAGGAAGCCAAAAAGAATTCTGCGACTTTGCCCTATGATAAGGCGGCCTATAATGAACCACCCAGACGTCTGGCTGCCTTTACAGTACCAGATGAGCAGATAGGCGATACCAAATATAAATATAAATACCGGGGGCCCATGAATGGCACCATTTCGGATCAATCCAAGTCCAAAGTTAAACTGTTCAATCTGTCTGAGGGTGAGGCCACTGCTAATGTTACAGTTCTACCCGAAAAACGCATTAATCAGGCTCCTCAGGTCATCATCTCGCCCAGAGAACAAATTATACGCAAACCCACCACACAGGCGGTGCTGGATGGCAGCCCCAGCACAGATGATGATAAAATCATAAACTGGCATTGGGAGGTCATCTCGGGACCCAGAGGCTATCAGCCCATCCTACCCGAAGTGAATAAACTCCAATTAGACTTAACAGCTCCAGGAAACTACACCTTCAAGCTGACCGTCACGGATTCTAATAATGTAACCAATTCCACAACCGCCTTTATAGCCGTACTCAAGGAAACGGACTATGCTCCGGTGGCGAATGCAGGCGATGACGTCATTTTGTATCTACCCAAAAATTATGTAACCTTAAATGGTACCGCCAGCACGGATGATCATGAGATTGCGGCCTGGGAATGGACTAAAGATGCCAGCGATAAAGCCAAGGCAGTGGATATGCAAAATACGCGAACTCCTTATGTACAGTTGTCCAATTTGGAGGAGGGCACGTATACGTTTGTGTTGAAGGTGACGGATGGCAGTGGCCAGTCTAGTACGGCCAAGGTACATGTGTTTGTCAAACCACCCACCAATTCACCGCCCACCGCAGAGGCTGGCAACAATGTGGTGAGTGAGAAGAGTTCCGTTTTCATACTGTAAACACAAGTTAACACTTTATTTTGTAGACCACCAGTTTGCCTGTCAATTGGTCCTTACTGAACGGCTCTGAATCCAAAGACGATATAGGCATTAAAACCTTTCAATGGAAGCAGTTAAGTGGACCCAACAATGCTGTCATATTCAAGTCAAATTCCTCTGTAAGTAGTGCAAATCTAAATATATATTGCAATAGATCTTGTTTGGTTTGTGTGCTTAAGACGACCTAACCAAATTGGATACTTCCTTCTGCGGGTTTGTTTGTAATTGATACGCGAAGGTTTAGGAAAAAAGAAAACTCGGAGAATCCTCATATGCGCACATTTCGAAAATATATGATGTACTCTGAAATGGAATGATTGCCTACTGCGCCACGTATTAAACTATAATGGAATTGAACATTGCAATTGATAATTGTAAAACAACTGCAAAAACAGATAGAATATATGCTAAGCTGTCAAATGGAATGAAGGTTGCAATTGAAAATTGTATAAAAACTGGAAGATTTAATCAAATCAATCAGCTTAGTCAAAGTGGTTGTTAGCCGTCTCAAGGTCAAGGATTCATTATATTTCAATAATCAACAGAAATCAACAAAGATTTGGACATGCAGTCCATACAATGCAAGTTACTGCAGCAGCACATCTCACCAGTGAGCTTCAACGCTGACACACGATCAAGCCATATGCAGCACATACATATTCAAGCAACATATTTCAAGCTAAAGGGAGAATAAGAACTTGAGAATTGCAAGAATGTTTAGTTTAAAAAAAGAATGACCGCCTACTACGCCACGATTTGAACTGTAATTGAATTGGACATTGCCTTGGCTCTCGCATCTACCACAAATGCAGCAAAACTGTTAAAAAGTGAAAGATCGCCACATTCAGCACTGAAGGTCCGTTAAACATGCAAGTCGACGAAAATCCTATTTGAAACATTTCAAAGCAAGCAGCTATGGCTTAACTGTTCAAAAATTTTAATTTTATCATATGGGATGAGTGCACGATGGCGCACAAACGATCCCTCGATTGTTAATTGAAAGATTTTGGCAACTTTGTTTGGCGACTTCCGACAAACACTTCTCTTGATTCCGAAATCAAGGGGTTTAAGTATGCAAGAAGCCATAAACAACTCGTTTGCCCAAACTCTAGCCACAGGTCATCTAACACATTAGCCGTATTTCAATGGACTAAGAGCAGGATCGACCCAATACACAGTTCCCAGAGCCAAGAGTTCCCAGAGCTAAAACAGTTGAAAAGTCTTTTCCGAGAGATCTGAAGTTAGCTTTGGACCTAAATCTATAAATTGCTCTGCCTCAATTACACGCAAGGACAAAACCTGCTCCCTCACCTTTCTCCTGCTCTTGACACTCTGCTACTCATTAAGAGAAGTCTCCGTAGACAATACGTTCGTAACCATGAACCTATAGTTGATAGAGTCGATCATAGAGTGCCAAACCGTGTTAAAAAGCTGCTGACTAAACTGGAAACACTTCAAAGAAAGACTAGGTAACAATAAAATGATATCAGGTGTGGAGCAGAGATGTCGTCAAATCGGCTGTTTCGAATAAGGAGAGTGGTATGCCAACACTGGACAGCATCGTAGTGCTCTACTCTGTGGAAGTTAAACTGTAAGCCTCCTAAGCGCGAAGGCACTGACAGCAATCAGTCTGTCTAACCATTGCGACTGGGGTCTGTTCCGAAAACAAAAATCGAAATCAACAGCGGCGGATGAATTAAACGAATGTTGGCTGACTTATCGAGGGGGGAGGGGGTAGGCCCCTCGAAAGGGAATACCAAGCCCGTGGGGTACTACTCACGGGCCCCCATAAATCATGTTGCGTCTTGTTAATGTAATGTCGCCCCGGCTTAAATCTGGAAATGATTTCTATATGTGGCATGTTCCAGAGTTGAGAAAACATCAGCACGCTTCATTTAAGGTCCAGTGAAGTTAAAGATTTGTTAGATGGTGAAAGAAGACAAGTGAATAAAACGTCTAAAGGGCGGGGTTTTAGCTAGTCAGTTAAAATTCCTTTGTAATCTTCTTTACCAATTCCACAGCTGGCCAATGCTACCTCCCTAACTTTGGGTCTATACGAATTTCAATTAACTGTGACCGATGAGAATAATAACACGGCTTCGGATAGCACCTGGGTGAAGATAGTGCAAGGTAATTATATCTAGCTGTTGCTGTGTATACAATTTGATACACTAATTCTCTTACAGAACGCAATGCAGCCCCCATAGCCAATGCTGGCGGAGATCATAGCAAATGTCAGAATAATTGTTCGGGCCATGGCACCTGTAATCCCACCACAAGGGCTTGTATATGTGAAGCTTTCTGGATGCCCTCGGCTGGATATTTCTTTGCCAATGATGAGGCCAATTGTGGTAAGTACTTAAATGCAAGTTCTTTCATTTTTAAATGTTTTTTTTTTAATTCTCTGCAGATTGGTCCATACTCTATGTATTTTTGGGAGTACTAGCCAGCTGTTTCCTGCTTTCGGGCATCTTTTGGGGCATTGCCTGTGCTTGTAGGCAAAAAGTGCAAAAATATGCACCGATAGGCAATCAGGACGAAGAAACTACCAATTGTAAGTAGATACATTAAAAGACCGCCCCCATTTTGATTGTGTTCTTCTCTCTAGACTCCCGGACTACTTCTTTAACCGAATCCGAAACTGATTCGGATGTGCTTTTCGAGATTCGCACTAAGCTTAATGGCAAACATCATAGATCCCATCATAGCCAGAGTAATGGCAGTGCTGGTCACTCTTCGGATGGCGAATGGTAATATGACCACTCTTGACTGCAATGGGACTGGACAGTGCTGAGTCGGTATATCTGACATGCGCGACGGCTCTGTCACCATGTGAACCTAATACCTCTTCGCCAGTCTTTACTTATATATTATATAATTTATACATAAGCGCTGACCGCTCCTCTGCCGGCGTCACTGGCGGCGCAGCTGCGCGGTCCCTAACTATATGAACAATTGTAATAGAATTAAGAATGATTGAATAAACAGACATGAGACAAAACAGATGTGTCGATGAAGTTTAAATAAAACTTTACAAATAAAACTAAATGAAACTTTACATGGCGACCTCTCCATCTTTACTTCACATGGCGACCTCTTCATTTTTACTTTACATGGCGACCGTAATCAGTGATACCCACCTGCAAAGAAATAGTGATTTTGACCGCTACCAGGTTGTGCACAGCGAGAAGGAAGAGACGGTAGCCAAGCAAGGCACCGGTTGACCGACCTGTCTGTACACCTCTAAAAAGATGTTTTGTTGAGATAATTACCAACAAATACCCAGTTGACCACCAGATACCAACAGCAGCCCCGCTACAAATTCTTAAGTAATTATAATAATAATATTAGCACACAAATTGTACAAAGCAGGCAGTTGTTTGCTGCGGGTCTTCATTTTTTACCTAGGGATATCTGTAAAAAATATTACACAATTACTAATTTTTGATGAATGGTAATTCAATAAGTAATTCGGTTGAAAATCTCGTTCCCTCTGAATATATATATGAACCTATGAATATAGTTAAAATATCATTCCCAAAAATGGGCTTAATCGATACTAAAACAGTGGATTCCACTGCTAATGTTATTAACAAAATCGAAACAACGAATACTGATTCACATTTGACAAATATATATTGTTATTGATAATTGTTATAATTTTCTGCGCGTATATCCTTTACAAAGCGTATCTCTTACACAATAAGTGTATAACGAAAAGGGCCTCAAGCCAAGCTAACGATCTAGATAAGATCTAATTTAATAAACGCACAAACAATTGTCATAAAAATATATTCAAAATAAATAAAACAAATATGTATTTACTAGCTGACGATCTAGATAAGATCTAATTTAATAAACGCACAAACAATTGTCATAAAAATATATTCAAAATAAATAAAACAAATATGTATTTACTAGCTGAATACCGATATTTTGAGGTTGGTCCACTGTAAGGCAAATTTCTCAAAAACTGTGGGGAGGATTTTCATAATTTTTTTTTTAAATACTCATGAATATGTCAGCTTTACGCTGATATACCGTGCATTGCTGCACAACATCTGGAAAAAGAGATATTCGTCCAAATGTCGGGTTACAAATTTTTAACTTCATATTTGAAGTACCCGCAATAATGAAATCCACCCAAACCTTATTTAATACAATAGTTTATTCTATTCTTAGCATTTTGCAATTTAATTTGTCTCAAAAAGTTCAGTAGTTCCTGAGAAAATTTAAAAATAAAAATATTTTCGGCCTCTGTACACTCCAGAAATGGTGGGGGAAAATAGCTAAATTGGCAACACTGTTTACAGCCAAAGCAACACTTATTGACATTTTTATCGATAACATTTTGTGTCATCCCTAGGAAGAATTTTCATGAACGCTTCTTTTGGAAATTGTTTGTAAGAAAATGGAAAATATTCCGCATACACCTGAGGGTAAGTGCTTTAAAACCAATTGACAGGCCTTTGCCAATGCTTCCCGCAGGCTCACACAACGTAACCTTACGCCCACACACATTATTTCGACCGGTTTGGGCACTCTCCCACTCCCACCTCACCCCCTCCCTGTAACTAAAATAAATTTGATTAATCTGTCTCTCCCTTCACTTCACAGACATCGAGGCGCAAATCTCGGTGATCCAGGAGAAAAAAACGGAATTGGACAAAACCACTGTGGCAGACGCCGCTGCTGCTGCTGACTTGGTGCTACCCAAAGCGTTGGAGGATGTTTTGGCCTTGAAAGATCAGCGTGCGGCCGAGTTCATTGTGGATGGCGACTCCCAGGGAGGCAGTGGCACGCTGCAGGATGGCGACTTTGCCGATGTGGGCGACGATAGTGATGATGATGGCGAGAATCAAGTGAATGGCAGTGGCGGCAACAAGCCCGGCAAACAGAGCAAAGCGGAGCGAAACAAAAAGAAGAAGCGTCGCAAGAAGCAGAACAAGAAAATACGACAGCAATTGGAGTATGAGCGACAGCAGGCTCAGACAGAGGAGACGACAGCAGAGCAGGAGTTAATAGCAGCGGGCAGTGGCCAGGAGGAGGAGCAGCCAGATAAGGATAAGGATAGAAAGGACAAACACAAGGACAGCCGCAAAAAGAAGAAGGAACGCCTCAGCAGCATGGAGCATTCAAAGGAAAAGAAACAGACGACGGAAAACAAAGAAGAGGATGTGACCATTGAGTAGGTATTTTCTTTTTAATCAATTCCGAAAGGAAATAACGAAATTGTGAATCGTTGCGATTAATATTATAAAAATAAGTATTTAATTACTTGTAGCACTGAGATGAAATATACCAAATTCAAACTATTACATTCTTCTCTTCCCCTTTAGATATGTGCCCGAGAAGATAACCATTGCAGATCTGGCACCCATGTATCGTCAATTCTATCGTGTCTTTGAGATCTTCAAATTGGAGAATAAACCAAAACCTGTGGAGAAGGACAAGACCTCACAAGATGCCGAAACTTTGGCCAAGGACAAAAAGTCTAACGATAAGTTGCAGGACGATGATGAAGACGATGGCGATGATGAGGATGAGCATAAACAGGATAAGGAAAAGTTGTCCAAAAGAAAGCTAAAGAAATTGACTCGTCTCAGTGTGGCCGAGCTGAAGCAATTGGTCTCACGTCCCGATGTCGTCGAAATGTATGATGTCTCAGCGCGAGATCCCAAGCTGTTGGTGCAACTGAAGGCCTACAGGAATACGGTCCAAGTGCCCAGACACTGGTGCTTCAAGCGTAAGTATCTGCAGGGCAAGCGAGGTATTGAGAAGCCGCCATTTGATTTGCCCGCCTTCATCAAAAAGACGGGCATCATGGAGATGCGCGAATCACTGCAGGAACGTGAAGACGCCAAAACCCTGAAGGCCAAGATGCGTGAGCGAGTGCGTCCTAAGATGGGGAAAATCGATATTGACTATCAGAAACTGCACGATGCCTTCTTCAAGTGGCAGACCAAGCCACGCATGACCATCCACGGCGACTTGTACTATGAGGGCAAGGAGTTTGAGACGCGGCTCAAGGAGAAAAAGCCCGGCGATCTATCCGAGGAGTTGCGAATTGCCTTGGGCATGCCCGTGGGTCCAAATTCGCATAAAATACCACCACCTTGGTTGATTGCCCAACAGCGGTATGGGCCACCGCCGTCGTATCCAAATCTAAAAATTCCTGGACTCAATGCGCCTATACCGGAGGGAACATCATTTGGTTATCATGCCGGAGGCTGGGGTAAGCCGCCTGTCGATGAGAATGGCAAACCGCTGTATGGTGATGTGTTTGGAACAAGCTCCTTGGATCTGGATGTAAGACTCAACCCAATTTTCATTCACTTGCTAACTGTAATCCTTTCCAGAATGGCATCGATGAGGCTGACATTGAACGCAATCAATGGGGAGAACTGGAATCAGAATCAGAAGAGTCGTCTGAGGAGGAGGAGGAGGATGGTGAAGATCTGGGCGATCAACAGGATGAAACTGGTCTGGTTACACCGGTGGAGGGTCTGGTAACACCCTCAGGACTGACCAGTGTGCCAGCCGGCATGGAAACCCCCGAGAATATTGAGCTGCGTAAAAAGAAAATCGAAGCGGAAATGGAGGAGTAAGTTGATGATTTTTTTAGTGACTTCCAACGCTAATAAGGGTTAATCTCGCAGCAATGAAACTCCTGTTCTGTATCAAGTGCTGCCCGAAAAGCGTACAGATCGCATTGGCGCTTCCATGATGGGATCAACGCATGTCTATGATATAAGTGGTGGTGGCGCTGGTGCCAACAAACAGCCACCAGTTCGCTCGACCACCACAGATCGTGAAGGTATTGTCGAATTGGCACTCGATCCCAGCGAATTGGATATGGACAATGATGCCATGGCTCAACGTTATGAACAACAGATGCGCGAGCAACAGAATCATTTACAAAAGGAGGATCTGTCCGATATGTTGGCCGAGCATGTGGCACGTCAAAAATCCAAACGCAAACGACAGCAAACGGATCCGGCCAAGACCACAAAGAAGTACAAGGAGTTCAAGTTTTAGTCTTACAAAAAAAAAAAAAAAATACAAGAATTACTTTTCCATATGTCTCAGTACGAAAAGCTAGTAAAAAAAACAAACATCTTCAAGAAAAGAAAACAAATGGGAAAGATAAATTCTGAAAAATTTACATGGGCTTCATTTTGGCGGAGTTAAGTTTGATTTGAGGTCAGAAATGAGATATTGGCGTTTACTTCAGTTGTATTGTCTTTGGATGCCTGAAGAAAGTACTTTTCGTCTGGATTTCAAGAAATGTCGCGCTTACTCTTTAAGCTGGGGCCTCAAAGAACCCACCAATCTTGCTTTTATTAACATGAATTGAGATTCGTCGGATTTACAGACGGTCCTAGAACTGTTTTTTTTTTTTGGTCTGAACTTCTTTTGAAAGACGAAACAGAAACTTTCAGTTCGGGTTCCAAGTTTTCCGGCGAAGCAAATTATAGAGCTAGGTAAATAGGTATCTCTGACACAGTGGATATAAAAGTACCCGGCAAACATTTTTAATCAAGCGACTCGTCAATTTATCGCATACTGATCGTCTGTTGGGAGAAAGTGAGTCGCTTCAGCAACACTTCCAAAAGAGTTGCAAACGAATCTTCTAGAAGAGTCGCAGAAGAGCCTTTTAGAAAAATAGCAATCTCCACGGAGACTCAACAATCGCCCGAATGTTTACAGGGTAGTTTTGATCAAGGCTGCAAGCCTCTGAAATTCTGCATGAGTTTCGGTCCGGTTCCTGGAACCCCTGAACCCAAGGTTTTGGTTCGAACCTTGGTTCACTTGAAAAAAAAGAATATCATTCACACATTTTATATTTGATATTTGTTTAGTGCTTTCTATCGGATTTTAAACACTTCTCTAAATCTTAATCAGACGTTGTCATTTATAGTCGATCCACTTGGTAGTAAGTGTGAATCCTGCAGCTTCATAGAAGTTTTAGAAATTGTCCCCAGCAAGACACATATACTTTTAACTACGTTCCATTCAAACGATTTTAGATGGAGCTCTTTTGGGGAACTTTGAATGAAAAATCTTTAAGAGTTAGTGAACGTTTGCAAAATTTGTAAGTTGAATTCCATTGTCACACACTCTAGCACTGGCTTTATCAATTTTTCTATAAGCAATATCGAAGAAATGTGGGAGGATTGCAGCTCTTCTTGAATGATAGCAGTCAGATTTAGCCTCGTATGCTAGACGTGGACATCTTTTATCGGCAGTGTGAATGTGAATCTTGTCATCTATACCAACTGTTCAAAGCCAAGTGGATTTCATTCAAATGGTTTCTTTCCCTATAATCTAGTAATCATACTTTTTATTGTCACTTTACTTAAAAAATTATGCACACTTTACATAAATCTCCAGAGATTTCCAGTAGCCGTGGATGTATAGTAAAAAAAATTACTTAAGTTGGCGAACCGAACATAATTTTTCGAGAAAGTGGTCCGGTTCGAGGAGACAAAAATATAAGGCGCCTGGTTCATGGCCCGGTTCGCGAACCCCAAAATTCCCGAACCGGTTTGCAGCCTTAGTTTTGATACAATGCTAAGCAATGTGTAGACTGCCCCAAAAAGTAGCAGTTATCAAGCTGTTTTAAGAAAATTTGACCTGTTTTTGAGTCTCGTTTATTGGTATACCTTCTAAAGGTCATTAGGAAGTGTGCTTGGGAAAATACTTATCACCGGTTCAAACAATTTTATTGTCTGAGGAGTAATCGCAAGGTTTTTACGCAGCTAATGGACTTTATTTGTAACGGAAAGAATTTGATTCATTAAAGCAACTTTAGAGAAAATCAGAAAACCAATTGTAACAATCAGATTGTTCTTGATTTTGTCTTACAAAAATTCAAATTTCGCAAAAAGTGCTCTAAGTCAAGCGGAAGCGCAATTGAAGACTTTAGAACAGCGATGTTCAAGAAGAGCGAGGCCAAAAAGTGAGAGTGTATTGGTGTGCGATATGAAAGCGACATAGCCCAGCTTTGAACTACCCTGCTCAACGTCTGGGCATCGAATGCAAGCAAAGAAAAAAATAAAAAAAAGTGATCTGAAAGAACAACTTCCCTTTGAACAGTCGGTTTTACATCGCTTAACACACAACATCTGATCTAGTAAACGAGTATAAAAAGTCGAACAGACCTGTTCCCGTTTTGGATTTCGATCAAATCATGCGGAATCGGAAAATCACCCCACTACCCCAAGCCGATTCTTACCCCGTTTATACACAAAATAAATATCATGATTAATATTCTTAAAAGTCAGTTATGCCAGCGTCATACATAAAAGTATTAAAAATAAATTAGTTGTTATAACGAAAACAGTCCTGAAACTGATTTTATCGGTTCCAAACCGCATCGAACCGCTAAGTCGTGTTCGTAAGCCGATCCGCGAACCAAAAAAGCATATTTTTAAAATAAAGGATCGTGGTCGGGTCAAATTTGAAGGGTATGCAAACTTCTTTGTTCGTCGTTGGGAGAACTGTTTTCGTTGCCTGATCGTCGGTCAGTCACGGCTGATCTTTTTTCGACAGGAGTAGGTAAATTGCGAAGACAAATATGTACACATAGATTTGTCTTCTGCCGACGTCAAAGCAGTAGCGTAAACTAGGCATGAATTTGATGATGCATGAATTCTGGAACTTAAGGGCATGCATAGGAAATACACACAGATCGAACGTGCGTCTCGATTTGCGATACTCGCTCATAAATAAGGCATGTGCTATATAAAGTGTAAGTTTTTCGTTTGTTGTTTTGATATAATGTTTTTATTTACAAGATTAATTTTGATAGTCCAAGCTGAACAACTACTGGATTGGAGAAATACATTTTTCCTTTCAGATTTTTTAAATTCAAAACCAACTCGACGAGGAGCTTGGGATGTAGAAAGCCAAATTGGAGAGGGTCAAGTAGAGCCGAATGCAGAAAAACCCCAGTTTGAAGGCTCTAAATCAGTGGTGCCCAAACTCACACAATCAATCAAGCAAACGAGCAAATGCCTCGTGAGAGAATAAAAAGCCGAAAGCACACGTCGTAAGATAGCAAGCCACCGAGCGGCCTATTTATAGCAGGGTTCCCCAGCCAAGGTGTATTTATTAAAGGTGTCTTATTCCGTAGTGACAAGGGGCCCTATTTTTCTCAACTCGCTCTCTCTCTGCCCCGGGGGGCCTGAACACATTCTGCAATTCTCACCGAATGCTTGCCGCAGTAATGCATCTGTGAGTGTTAGAGGGAACCCTGATTTATAGAACACAAGTATTCGCTCTCTGTGTGCGTGTGTCAGCTGCGGCGCCGATAGAACTATGAGTTCCTATTCTATGGGATAGGATTTCGGCATTTTTCGCTTAGTGGTTAGGAATCCCCTTGTTACAAAAAATGGTTTTCTACAGCTAATTTTTAACCGTACGCAAATGTTTTAAAATATGCGAGTGAACACACGATGCAAACTGAAATTAACGACACAATTTAAAAACATCTAAGTCGAACATGGTCGCACTAATCGATAAGCGTGAAATTATCGAGAAATAGCTATCGATAGCTTCAACGTTTTCCCACACTACTTCAATGGCGAAGATGAAGCAGAAAGCAGAAAGAAACTCAAATCAAGTCCTAGGAAGCTGAAAAGTGGACATTTTCGCACTACAAACGAATTGCCTTATCCGTGAAGAAGTCAATTACAACAAGGAGAAAAAACAAAACAACTGGAGTTATGGACATGCACTCCCGTTATGGTCGTGGTTTTTCGGGGGGCTGCGGCAATGGGGGTGGCAACAACAGCAACAACAATAGTCAATATAGACGCTACAGTCGGTCGCCCTCACGTTCCCGGTATGCTCGACTTTACCCATATGTTACATATGTTTAGTGCTTAATATGTAAGCGTTTACCTTATCTTTTCAGCGATCGAAGTCGGGAACATGCTGGCTTTCGACGTCAGCAATCCCGTTCCCGCAGTCGTGAACGACCCTCGCACTACAATGGCGACAAGGATTTGTATCGTGTTCTTATTGATGAGGACTACCAACAAGAGGAGCGCAACTATAACCAAACGCGTAATAACTTTCAACATCGCCAGCAACGACGTGAGAACAACTATGATCGACGCGAGGATAACTATGAGAATGAACACGATCAACGCTGGAAGAACTATGATCGTGAGCCACGAGAAAGGAATATGGACTATAACAGAAACAATGAACGTGGCAGGTAATTCGGAATGCCAAATGTGAAATGACACGGAGAGAGCCAAGAGGATTACCTAAACTGAATTTGATTCTTTTGTTCAAGCCGCGGTGCGATAGTCGACTATCGTCAGCACAATAATAACATTAACCATCAAAATAATGAATATGGCAACAACAACAATTCTTTGATCAGTACAAGAGAACGCGAACGGGATAGACGCTACTCCTCGGCAGAGGACAGCTATGGCAGCGATGACAGTCAAAATGCGAGATCCAGTAATAAAGCTTCAAATATCATTATAATCTTTGGCTTGAAGAAGCATGTAACCGAAGCAGATGTAAGCCAAAAGTGAAATATCATCAGAGTATTTGGATTATAAAATTAATTTTCTCTTTTCCAAAGATCAAGGGAGTACTCATCAAATTCAAAATGGAGCCGCACTACATACGGGTAGTCAGGAAGTCGGACACAGGTGGGTTGTACATAAATAAACTAATGTATCATAAATTCTACTCCTAAGTTACCTAAAATGGCGTAAGTATTGTGAATCCAGCAAAATGAAAAAAAAGAACAGGAACCATATTCAAATTTACTTGGCTACATCAAAAATCAAAAACACCAAATCCCAAACATGTTACAAAACCAAACTATTGCAACAACCAAACAATATATTTTGACAAAAACATTTTGTATTTGCTTCTATCTAAAATTTAGGTGCATCACGCGGTTTCGCTTTTGTCGAGTTTAATACCGTTGAGGAAGCAAGACATTGGATGGAATTAACTCAGGTATCACACAAACTAAATAACAAACCCGAAAACTGCAAGAAAATTTTGAAGAGAAAACGACATGAATTGTGTGTGCCTTAAGTTCAGTTCACCAAAGCAAATTGAATTACTATAATTGGAATTATTATAAACTTAAAGACAAATCCAAGTTTTGCAAGTTGGGAACTGAATTCAAAGTAAACACATTTCGAATTTTAAGAAGATCATCTACTGCAACTGCATCGCCAACATCATCGTCAACAAACGACAACAACAACAGCAACAACTACTACTTAACACAGAAGCAATCTGGTGACTGTGTAGTCTGTGCAAATTATGCTTTATTCGAAAGATGATAACTAATTTTGTTTCATTTCTCTTTTCTTCCATTTCTGATTTAGGGTTCCCTTCAATTGGGCGATCAACGACTGGCCATGCAATATAGCCACAAAAGCCTGAAAGATTGGCATTGTGTTAAGGTAAGAACCAGTTTTATTATTAACCAAAATAAGATACTCTTTACCTATGAAGCGCTGCCCATCACCGTTGGCCCATAATTGTTTCTTTTCCTTATAACTCGGCAACCGATCCTACATTTCTACCATTTATACACTAAGAAAAATATTCCCGTTTGAACCTTTTATTGTTTTTTAAAGTGTACTCTAAACCAGGTATGCCCAAAAAAAAGCATAGGGTAGAGCACTCACCAATACTCTCACAGAAAAGTACATTGAAATTGGGTAAGGCAACAACAAAATCACACAAAATTGTTGTTCAAGCAAACTGCGCCAATCAAAGAAAAGAATAAACCCGGTTTTTGTTCTATGCAACGCACACAGACGAAATCGTTTGCATGTGTGTCGTTTTCTATACCTCTCGCCCTGCATGTATACACTCATTGACTTCCTTCTTCGGTGCAATTACAAAAACAAAACGTAGCCAAATAGCATAAGGCTGGGCATCGCTGCTCTAAACAGTTAAGTCTTCTTATTGTTTTGGGCAAAGGGCAACTGCCTACCTATCGCTGATCTGATCTGAAATATAAATCTGAAAATAAAATCTTAATAACAAAAATGTGTTATCCTTTCTCTTTCAGTGTGGCATCTCCAATTTTAAACATCGGTTTTACTGTTTTATGTGCAGCTCATCGCGTACGGAAAGCGAAAACGCCTTAGCCGCCGGTGGTGAGGGCATACAGGAAGTCAGCGCCATTCTTACCAAAAGTATACAAATCCAAATGTCCCACACAACCCAGTTTAATTCCTCCGCTTTCTCAATGCAGAGATAATGCTACGCAATCTTGATGCTTTGACCAATGAGGAGGGGGTGTTAACAGCACTGCAGCAGCTGCTGCCGGATTTGGCCAAAACAGTCAGCAAAGTTTTAATCAGTCGGGATACCCTGACTCAAGCATCGCGTGGCATTTGTTATCTTAACTTTGAGACGCTCATCGATTCCATGAACGTGCACAATGGTTTGATGGCCCTAAATCCGCCCTTAACATTAGATGACAGAGCTGGTGGGTAAATATTGATGATTTTAAAGATTGTTAAGTAATTTCTTTTCGCAGTTGCCGTTAGCTATTGCATCGACTTGGAGAATCGTCAAGTTATGCCCGACGAAACGTCAACCAATACTAGTGGTACTTTGGCAGCTGTACCAGCTTCAGGAGCAGGCGGCTCCTATACCCTGGCCGATGTTCCCCGCTTAGCCGAGTATAGTGCCTCGTTATATGCCTCTAATCCTGCAGAGCAGGCACATTATGTCCAATACTATACAGATTACTATATAACAGAGATCAACAAAGATAATGGCGGCGACCCACAACTAACAGAGGCCAATTCTGGGGCAGCTCTGGCACTGTCAGCCATTCAGCGCAAGCAAAAGAAGATGAACAGCATTAAAACCACGGCCACAGCAGCAGCAGCCGCTGCCGCTCAAGCAGCAGCACCGGTCAAGGCATCATTTGCTGCCCCAAGTAATCTGATCACACCCAAAGGCAATGATGGGAAGACTTATCGTGAGTGCTTAGTAGGATTAATACAAGTTTCAGTTGGTGACCCAATCCCCACTCCGCTCCCTCCACAGCCACACCAGATGTGTCGCTTTATCAGTATGATGAGACCTCTGGTTATTACTATGATCCTAGCACCGGACTGTATTATGATGCCCATTCCCAATATTACTACAACAACGAGACGGGAGCCTATTTATATTGGGATCAGCGTCGGAGTACGTACATCTTAGCCACTCCCGCATCCACACAAGCAGCACTGCAAGAGGTTTTGTCCCAGGAGCCGCAGTCCGAGGCCAAAGAAGATGATTCTAGCTCAAAGAAGGATAAGACCAAGGACAAGGATTCGAATAATAAGCATGACAAGGTTAAGGTGGCGAAGAAGATTGTCAAAGATATGGAGAAATGGGCTAAACAATTGAATCAGAAGAAGGACTACACTGTGGTGGCCACGCCTCAACCCATACTGGGTGTGAGGGGAGAGGAGGGACCCAGCACAACAACCGCAGTTCAGGGAGGCGGTGGCTATGCCGATGTGGGCTTTTCCATACTAGAGAAGAAGGAACGAGCCAAGTTGAGTGAACAAATGCCGCCGCCAGCTGACATGAATAAGTTGGTTAACGCATATGGAGGAGCCTCCGATTCGGAGGAGGATGGTGGAGGCAGCGTTGATGAAATGGACTATGTAGACTTGCAGAAACTTACCTGTTTGTTGTGTAAGCGTGCCTTCCAGTCAACGGAGATACTGCAAAAGCATTTAAAAATGTCCAACTTGCACAAAGAGAATCTGGCCAAGCTCAATCAAAGTTCCGGAGCGGGCTCTGGCGGTGATGAAGCGGCTGGAGGAGGGGGTTTGTCGTAAGTTAAGCTTTTCATTAAGACAATTGCAACTAGGCTTTAACTTTAACTTTCTCTCAAGCTATCGTGATAGGGCCAAGGAACGTCGCCTCAAATATGGTGAGAGCGATCCTCCGCCACCGAATAGAAGTCGAGAGCATTTCGAGAAGGAGCTCAAAAAACTGCAGACTCGACAAAAGGATCCCCAAGCCGCCGCTGTCCCAGCCTTGCCTATTAGTTCGAACAATGTTGGAAATCGTCTGCTACAAAAAATGGGCTGGTCCGAGGGGCAGGGTTTGGGTCGAAAGAACCAGGGGCGCACGCAGATCATAGAGGTAAACAGAGAGCGAGGGGAGAGTTTAATATTGTCTTAAATTGCCTTTCATCTCCCACAGGCCGAGGTGCGCTCAAATAATGTGGGTCTAGGCAATAAAGGTAGCATCAGGTCCTGCAATGATTACAAAACCTACATCAAGAAAATGATGCAGCAACGTTATGAGAATGCTTGAAACTGTTAATTATCAGAAGAATGCTTACCTCAAGCAATTGTTATTGCGCTCAATTTCAATTACTTAGCTAAATCTGTTTACAAAATGTACATAATAAATATAAACTACATAATTGTACTTTCAGATATCTATAGTGTTTCGCTTTGATGGAGAGAATAGTCACGAGTGCATAAGCGTCACACAATCCTCTAAAGAGTGTCCCAAAATTCACGCAAGATTTGCATTGGCCGCCATTTGTGCAGTAAAGGGTTGGCCTCAAATTTGAAATTGTCATCATCTACTGTTCTGTCTTCCGTAAATCAAAAGGCGGTGTCTCCAAAAGCATCTTTTAAAAGTTTGTGTGAACTTATAAATATTCTTGAGGATATGATTGATAAATGCAGATCAGAAGAATCCAAGGCTCAGCGGAACACGTGTGTTAGATTGCGTACAATATTTGTTACGAGCCTCAGATGTGTTTTCTCCTAAGCAATCAACAGGAAGTACAGATACTTCGATAATCTGCGCAAGGTGAACTATCATCTTGTGCACCGTAGCTGTCGTTGGATTCCACGGATATTTTCTCATGTGCAAATGATGAGTTTCTTCCATGAAGCTCGCATGAAAGAACTTTTAAGATTAATTGAAAATTTCTTAGTAACTCTTCATCTATTTTCAATATTGAGGCAAATAATTGGACATTTGCAAACACTCTACGTGCCTTTTTGCCATCATTGGAATTTCCAGAGACGTTCTGGTTTGATCTGTTTATATGTAATACCATTACAGTCCAAAGATTTATTTATAACACACACTTCCACATTAGCACATTTGGTACTTTTGGCAAATAAAACTTTAAAATTTATTTACAACTTTTTTTCTTATTAACAAAAATTTAACAGAATTCTCTAGGTGGAGGATTAAAGGGCAAAACTCCAGGCATAAATTGTTCAGCTTTAAAAGCTTCTATTTCCTCGGCACTTAAGTCCTCCAGTCGACTGTGCACAGTCAAATAATTGGGCTGGGATTGTGGTTGTTGTTGTGGCTGGGGAATGGCTGGCGGCTGCTGTAACTGTTGTTGTGCTGGGAAACCAACTGCTGTGGCTGCCTGGCTGAAGAATCCTGTAGGTGGCGGCTGTGCAACAGCCTGGGCAAACAAATTGCCTGCAGAAGGAGCAGCTGCTGCTGCATTGGGCTGACCAAAAATGCCTGCTGCTGGCTGCTGAGGCTGTTGCTGTTGTTGCTGTTGAAAGCCACCAAAACTTGGCTGCGCAAATCCTTGATAGCTAGTGGCATTGGCTGGCTGCACAAAAGGATTCTGTGGAGCGGGCTGCTGTTGTGCAAAAATTGAAGGCTGTGCCGGTTGCTGCTGACCAAATATGGAGGGCTGTTGCTGCTGTTGTTGTTGTTGCGGTTGCTGACCAAAAATATTTGTACCACCTACGGGAGCGGCGGCACCTCCAAATATGCTACCAGCATTTTGGGCCGTATTCATGGAGCCACCAAACACACTATTGCCTTGATTCGCTTGATTCAGGCCGCCGCCAAAGATATTGCCTGCACTCAAGGTGGGCTTGCTAAAGATTGATGCTGCTGCTGCTGCTCCTCCAAAGGGAGTGCCAACTGCCGCTGTTGTGGGTGCGACTGCGCCCCCCTCCGGTGTGTCATAGATCTTAATCATCACATCGATTATCTGTGGTGTCATCTGCAGCATGGCCTTCATTTTGTTTTGGGCCTCCATTACTTCACGCGTGAATTGCTGATGGAATTGGTCCATTTGGTTTTGTCTCTTCGCCTCGTAGCACAGGAAACGCACCTCCTCAAAGGATTGATCTTCTATGAAGTTGGGGAAGTTCGCTTTGTCCTTGAATGGCCCGTAGACAGAAAATGGCCACATCTTTCCATTCAGTCCAGACTCCATGTCGGCTTTTAGATATTGCCTTTGGTAGAGAGGGGAGGGGAGCTTGGTGGTAAGTTTGAACTAGATTCTGGTGAGGACTCCACTTACTTGACATCAAAATGTTCATTGTGACACTTGGTTCCATAGCGGCAGGTTCCTTGCTGGAAAAACCGACAAACTCCCATTTTATTTAATATTATTTACAAAGCCGGCAAAGTGTGTGAGTTGCTGAGTTTATATGCTATCCAATTCATGATTTCATCAATTGGCAACTTCTCCAAATGTGATGCCACATTTGTTATATTTTAACATGGTAGTGATGACAATTTAGCAGCCTGAAAAAACAGCTAAAAATAGTTATAGTTCACACAAGAGACACACAAGAGATGAGCAATATTGTTCTTCGCACATTGGAGCAAATGTTATCGAAAAGTAAATTGATTTCAACAGTGAATAAAACCATTTGAGGATATATCAGGACCAAATTAATAATTTTTCTCTTCTTAACTTGTTCTTATATACAACTTTTAATGATGTTTCTTGCTCTGAACCTACGGCTTAACGAAAACTTTAGACATTCTAAGATCTGACATACTGCTTAAAGCTTCTTAAGAGTCTCAGAACCTGCAGAGAAGAATAACAAGAGCCTTTCATGACATTGAAAGAAGACCGTCGGAATCAAATATTTTTAAGTTTCGAACATCCCACTAGATTTTCCACCATAAATTTTATTTTCAATTCAAAATTAGAACTTTAAATATTAACATGGATTAAATAAATTAAAATTTAAATTTAATTAAATAAATAACGAAATAATTTTTGAAAATTTTGTGAATATTCTGCAATTTAATTGGTTTTCTATTACAACTTTGAACCAAGGTGTGAAGCAAACCATTTGCCAAAAACGTTGAACCTTAAATTGCCGTACTTTAACCATTGATAAATTTTGATTCGAACCTGCAAATCGGTAGTCCGAATAATTTTATTTTGCGTTGTAGCCCTGGCTTTAACATAACTTAAAGCTGATCCATTCAAAATAAAGCAGATTGTTGGCTATTAAGGCATAACTCACTCCTACTCTAAATCAACTTTTACTTTAATTAATTTAATATATTTTAGTTTTATTTTCAGAACACAACACCAACTTAAAAAATAGTCAAATTTAAAAACAACAACCTTTGTATCTAAAATATATTATTGAGAACAATGTTTAAATTGACAAAGTTTCCGTTCAAAGATTGTAGTTCCCTCTATCGCTTAAGATGGATTTTTAATCCATTTTTTAAAAGTGTCGTTTTAGGCAAATTTAACAACTTTGACCATTGATTTAAAAAAAACTTGAACTTAGAATTGAAATTTTATTTAATTATTCCACTGTAAGTCTCGCCTTGGAAGTTTTTTCAAAAAAGGTAGCTGAGTCTGGCTTGAAAATAGCTAGGGCGACATCACTGCTTGTATCGGTGATGAACAGAAAAGCTCTTCACTAAGAAAGCCAGACAACAACGACGCTTACTGGGCTATGACCGAAACAATTCCAAATCCAAGTGAATCCCAGAAGGAGGAACCTTGTCCAGTCATCCACTTGCAAGTGGACGAGCATGAGACCACCAGATATAGCCCGGAAGACCCCGATGAAACGGCCAGTGTGTTTAGCACCACAACAACAACCACACGCAGTAAATCTCCAAATACCCGTAAACTGAGCCGACTTTATCGTCGAGCCAAGCCAGCGAAAATGGTGCAACCTTTGTACAAATACAGGTGAGGTTGTGGTAGAAGAAGGGATTACCTAATTAACTATCTGTTTTTCTTCTTTTTGAAAAGCTGTCATGTGCGCGAGGATCATAACCATCAGATCTTTGGGGTACAGTTCAATCCACATCTGGACAGAAAACAGGCTGTTTTTGCGACTGTGGGAAAGGATCGTGTGTCTATCTATGAGTGTGTGAACAGAACGGAAGAGCAAGAGACAGAGCCGGGCATACGCCTGCTGCAGGTCTATGCAGATCCTGATGTGAGTTGGGTTAAGTCCGGATTCCGAAATGTAATATCTATTCTCTCGCCCCCTTCTCAGACCGATGAAAGTTTCTATACCTGTGCCTGGTCCTATGACTCCATCTCGGGTGATCCAGTGCTGGCCGCTGCCGGTTATCGTGGTGTCATTCGCATCTTTAATCCCCTCAAGCATCAATGCAGCAAAAATTACATCGGACATGGTCATGCCATCAACGAGCTCAAATTTCATCCCGTACTACCCCAGCTGCTGCTTTCGGGCAGCAAGGATCATTCTCTGCGTTTGTGGAACATCCAGACGGATGTTTGTGTTGCTGTCTTCGGTGGCGTTGAAGGTCATCGCGATGAGGTCTTATCCATTGACTTTGATTTACGCGGCGATCGTATCATGTCCAGTGGCATGGATCACTCTCTTAAGTTATGGCGACTCGACAAACCCGACATCAAAGAGGCCATTCTACTCAGCTCCAACTTCAATCCTAGCAAAAACACCGCCCCCTTTCCTACCATTAAGGAGCATTTTCCGGATTTCTCTACGCGCGACATACATCGCAACTATGTGGACTGTGTTCAATGGTTCGGTGACTTCATCTTCTCCAAATCCTGTGAGAATTCAATAGTTTGCTGGAAGCCTGGCAAGCTGTCAGCGCAGCTTCATGAGATTAAGCCGCAGGATTCCACCACCACCGTGCTGCATCATTTCGATTATAAAATGTGCGAAATTTGGTTCGTACGTTTCGCCTTCAATTCTTGGCAAAAGGTTTTGGCCTTGGGTAATCAGCAGGGCACCACATTCGTCTGGGAATTGGACTGCAATGATCCGAATCAGACCAAATGCAGCCAATTGGTGCATCCAAAGAGTAATTCCACCATAAGACAAACCTCATTCTCCAAGGATGGCTCCATATTGATATGCGTATGCGATGACAGCACCGTGTGGCGTTGGGATCGTGAGAATTGAGGGGCAGATGTATTAATAGATTTAAGAAAATATTTAAATAATTAAATTATGATTGTGCAAGTCCTAGTGAGATTCTCGATTCAGTTTGTAAACTAAAGTCAGATGCTGTGGGGACTCGATGGCGTAAATCCGAAATTCATAAAAATCTTGCTGCTACATATTAATTTTCCTATTTCTTAAAGGGCCAAGTCAATTGTTCGCTTACTCAAAGCTTGTTGCACCCTGTGTCAGCATTTTTATTTTGTTGGTTTTATTTGTCAAGTTTTGGTGACCAAATAATAACTCGTCTAAACATCTGGATTATAGCCAATTTACACTAGGGCATAAAGGCTGCCTTTACTGAAATATGCTTTAAGCCAGCCGGTAAAGTTTGCCTCCGCAATACAAAAAGGTGACTGTTTTGTTAAAAATTAGTTATGCTGAAATTACGGCAGGTTTTTACAAAGTTGGCCCTGAAAATTACTACAGTGAATCAAAAGGGGTCGCTCAGCAGCTTTGGTAAATTTACGCTTTACCATTTTACGAGGTCTAGTGAATACCCTAAATATTTATTAAGTATTAAAATATGACAAAATAAACATTTCTTCAGATTTATACATTCCAATTTAAAACTTTGATTGTAATTTAATGTTCAGAAATGTGAAGAACAAATTGTGTGACTAACGCATTAAAACGGGTTTATAGAACTTGCAGCACTAGGATGAATAGTAATAGTAATAATAATAAATGAAATTGTTCTCAACGTCGTTCACTTATCGTGCTCAATAGCTCATCCATATGCTGGTCAACCTCTTGGTGGGCCTTGACACTATACTCGGCGCTGGTCACAATTTCGTTAATAAGAAAGCCACGCATCAGTTCGGACTTCGTTTGCACCAGCTGCGCCTGCGCCTGTTCCAGCTTCAGTTCATTGGACATATGTGGACCCGTTTTTAATTCGGCTGCGGTTTGAAGCAATCTACATTTGCGGTTCAGCAGTTCCACTTGCTGCTTGAGACTTTTACGATATTCTTCCTGCAGACGTATGATATCCTGTTGGCCCGTAGACAATTGCAACTCTTGGGCAAAGACGTCAGGAAGTTCTAAACGCATCCTATCACCCAATTCGACAATGGGAGTGAGAGTAGCACGTAGATGGGACGATAATTTGAGTATCAAGGCTTTGCGGTCCGTATAGCTGAGAGCCGGACAATTGCCGCATTCCTGAAGATCTGTGGATGAATTGTTGTTAAACAGTTGGTAACTTTTCAATTTTCTTACCTAGCACATACTCTGCCCCTTCCCCCAAACGCACATAGTCCCCTATGGTTAACATTTTTAGAGCCCGCTCAATTTCAGAATTCTGTTCGCTGCCCATTTTCAACTCCCGCAGTTCCTCGAGTAGCAGTTTCAGTGTTAAGACTCTCTTCAACTCATTGTCGCGTGCTTCCAGCAGCTCCTTGTTTTTCGTAGCCAAGATTGTGGTTGAAGAACTGTCACTTGCCATGTTTTAAACACCAAAAATCATAAAACAAATTTGTAATTTCTATTTGAGTTTGGGCTTAGTGATGGGCAAGTTGCAAGTACCAGTTGCTTGTAACGAGTACTAAGCAGTGTTGCCAATTTAGCTTTTTTGTAAATTCAAAAGCCAAAAAAAAATCAGTTTTGCCGAAACCTGCCATTATGTAACTATTTTGAAATTAAACGAGAGCGTAAGCTAAATTCGGTCTTCGATATACCAGTTACTCAGCGGAATTATTGTTTAATAGCTTTCCCTTATGTTAATTAACAGAGCATTAACATTAAGTGAACATATGTTCATAACATTATTACTACGTTTATGTTAATTAACAAAGCATTATCTGATTAAGTGAACATATGTTCATAACATTATTACTACGTTGGTAAATGGAAGCTGTAGACTTTGCTTTGAAATTGAAAAGTATTAACCAATTATCGTTCAAAAAAGTCACTGAAATTAGCTAAATTTTCATGATTTTAGATTATCATGTAGACGTGTATATAGAGAAAAAGATCGAATGGTCCAAAATGTTTATACCGACATGCAGCCTGAATATAAGCGCGCTCTTAAGAATCATAAGAACCCGGGCGACGCCGGGTATTCGTAGCTAGTATGATTTACAAATGAAATTCCTGACTTATTCTAACGTCGCACAATTGTCCAAAGTTTTTGGGTCTATTCTTTTCAAATGTTCAGGATTAAGAAGCCCTTTTGATAATAATTTTGAAAATTTGTTTGTTCAAACATTTCTTGAAAAAGCTACCCTTGCAATATATTAAAAAGATTACGTTATTTTGTTTTTGCAAATAAAAAAAAATAATGTTAAAGTTACCGATTAATTGTTAATATGTTGAGACATTTCGTTAATAATATTTGAAAAATCAGTCAGAGGTCCAAAATTGGATATATAAAAAATTGATTCCCGAGCTCTCAGGCTGTCTGCAATCTTGAAATATATTGCGGAATGTTCTTAAAAACATGCTATGTCTTGATAAAAAACTCAAAAACATTTTTTTTAATTAAAAAAAAATTACTTCTGATAACTTTGGGAGTTGATTTATATTTTTTCCAAAAAGTTCACGAGAAGTTTCAAAAGAGTTTTTTGATTTGATCAAATCCGTTACACCGTTGAAAAGTTATGACAGTTGACAGCTAAAGGAAAATTCGAACGTTCTCAGTACTCGCCCTAAAACAGTTTTTGAAATAAACTAAAAGGCTGAGTTGATATGGAATGTCCCATATATGTATAGATGAAAGCAGGCCCGCGCCCATCTCTAATTCTGCACCTGCACCGATCACTAAGCAGTGCTTAAACTATCGATGGAACACGATTATCGTGTTGTAGCGCAAAAATACAATTCTTATCATTTGGATACATTAACAACATTTCCTACCAAGCAACCATGGATCTCATCAAGAGCCATCCCATCTTGTCCACTTTAGTTGCCATTGGTGCCTCTGAAATAATTTGGGCCGCATTCAAGTTCGTTCGCGAGAGGCAGCTAGCGCGCAGACGAAAAGTGCACGAGGTCCTGATGTTCAACGAGCTGGGCGAGAAATGTGTGGCCGAGCACATCGCGCAGGCCAGAGCACCGGGAGGAGCCACCTTCACCTGTCGCAACCAATACTGCGCCCTCAACAATGCCACTCGCATGGCAGAGCAATTCGATCGGGCGCAATATTCGATTGATGCGGCAATCTACACTTTCACCTCGCTGACACTGTCGGAGGCGTTTAAGCGGGCGCTTAAACGTGGCGTGATGATACGTATCATCAGTGACCGGGAAATGGCCTTCTCTTCCGGTTCGCAGATTTTGCAACTGGCTGCCTTCGGTGTGCCCGTGCGCGGACCCGACTCCAAAGCTCTGATGATGCACCACAAGTTCTGTGTGGTCGATGGCGCGGCCCGTGTACAAGAGATTATGCAATTGAAGGAGCGCAAATTCACGCGCAACTATTGCAGCGTCGTCATCAGCGGCTCCGTCAACTGGACCAAACAGGGAATGGGCGGCAACTGGGAGAACTGCCTCATTAGCTCGGACCAGCAGCTGGCGCAAATGTATCAGGCTGAGTTCCAGCGCATGTGGAAGTCTTTCGAGGTTTCGGCAGACAAGTTTATTACAGCCTCTTAAATTCAATATAATTATTACTTATTTTTCATAGATTCTAAGCATTAAACGTGAAGTTTTGTTTAAGTTCATTTGGCCTGTTGTTTTAATTTTTCGGCACGTCGCGTAAATGTCTCCTTAATGCCATGCAGACGCTCTATCTCGGCCCGTAGCTCCACATATTCCAGATAGGAAAGACCCGACTTGAGAAGGATTTCATGTTTCAGATTCAGCACCCTGGCAACTTCCTTCTGTTTGCGTTGCAGGGCGGCCACTTTTAGCGTCAGGTTGGAGTCCTTCGATTTCTTGGAGGTCTTTGATTTTTTGGCTTTCTAAGAAAGTAGAAGGATTATGATATAGTTAAGCGGTTGCTTTTCACTTACTTTTGTCAACTCCATAATTGTTTACAAATTTCCGCGTGTGGTGCTTAACAGTGCTGAGAATTTAGCCGTTTCTCATCAAGTGTGTGCGTGTGATTATCAGAGCAGCCAACAGTGTTGTCAGATCAGCTTTTTCTACGCGATGCAAGCAAAACCTCAAGTATGCAGATCAAAATGCTCAATAGATATGTGCAAGTGATCATTACTGTAATAGCTACTGTACTAGCTGTACTGTGATAGCTCTCTTTGTGATTGACATTTTTCTAACCTAGGTAAAGTCAAGGTAAAAGTAAAAAAAATACCTTGGTAAGGTTTAATGCCCTGTCCTCACTACAACTGCATTTTGCATATTCGTATTTTGGTAAAATGTACATTTTCGTCAATTGACGAATTTTCCAACACTAAATTAGGGCGCGCCAAATGGAAGAAGGTAGGAACTAATCACAAAGTTAAGACTCCCAATGTAATTGCAATTGGTGTGAAGAGGGTTGGTTAATTGTAAACTAAGTACACATATTCTCAAAATGCAAATGCAGAAGCAATACAATGAGGACAACAATCTGTATTTTCAGTGATGACGATAACTTTATTGAAAATGTGCTTCAGTGAGCCACAAAAGGTATCCGAAATTTTCAGTAATTTATAAAATAATTAACGCTTCATTTACCAGCCCGAAATTGGTTAAATTAAATTTGTAAATTTTGTGTTTGTTGTAGTTCGGTTCAAAGTTGCCCAAAAATTTAAATCATAGGCCCATGGTTTCAAAAATCTATGAATTTTAACAGAGAACGACAAATCGAAAAGTTTTAAATCAAAATACAACGACTTTTAGCTTCATTCTAGCTAAAAGCTAATCAAATTTATGCAGATCTGGTCACCCCTTTCAATCGATAGTTATCGCTAGACCGTTGTGTCATCTTTAGTTTACAACGTTTAGACCATTTTTATTTTTCACAGATAAAAATATCCGAAAATATGGGTTCTTCATCGTCCGGGAAGAAACACAAGAAGGATAAGAAGCATAGACATCGATCGCGTTCCGTAGAACGTACAACGCGCAGCGGTGTCGAAGAGCAAGACGAAACTCTGGACCTCACAGACGATTCCAACTCGACGCGACACAGACACCACAAGCATAAGAAACACAAGGAGCAC
Source organism: Lordiphosa collinella (assembly GCA_018904265.1). NCBI lineage: Eukaryota > Metazoa > Arthropoda > Insecta > Diptera > Drosophilidae > Lordiphosa > Lordiphosa collinella. The sequence continues at coordinate 138,911 of JAEIFV010000432.1, read as the reverse complement.
CGACACAAGCATCACAAGCACAAGGAGTCCAAGGCAGATGCTGCAGTTGAACCAGAGGGAAGACATGTGCGTGCCAGTGAGGTGATCTCATTAGAGGAAACCGACTCGGACAGTTCCGATTGTGTGGAGGTGGTGCCCGTTGTTCCAGCCAAGACCAAAAATAAAGCAAGGGAGAGGGAGCAGCCCCCGGCCAGGGAAAGGGAGAGGGAAAGGGATTTGGCTCGGGATAGGGAGAGGGAAAGAGAAAGAGAACGTAGAGATGTGGAAATCTCTGCTCCGCCTCCACCACAAATCTCCAAGCATCTGGACTATGAAAGGCGTCGCGAACGGGAGTCTGAACGGGAGCGCGAGGCACGCAAGCGGGCGGCACGTGATCGAGAACGCGAACGACACCGGGAACGTTCACGTTCAAAAACACCGCCACGTAGACGTGATGCTCCTCCTCCCATGTCAATGTCCTCCTCGACGCGTTCTCACTCACCCATACCCGAAAATGGTGCAGGTGATGTGCTGTCCATCGAAGATACCAATAAGCTACGCGCCAAGTTAGGTCTAAAACCACTTGAAGTGGACAGTGGACCCACCAAGGCAACCTCGAGCAGTAATCAATCAGCCGCCAAGGGGAAATCTGTGGGTGAAAAAGATCTCTCCGCTTACAAGGATGAATGGGGAGAGTTTCTGCACAAACCAGCAGAGAATCTCAAGGAGAAACAACAGGCCGAAAAGCTGAGGGATAAGTTAAAGCAGCGCAAGGAGAAACGGTTTCTGGAAGAGCGTTTGGCACGGATCAAAACCTTGGGCGAATCGGATGAGGAAACTGATAATGCCACCAAATGGGTGAACCGAAATAAACGTGTGGTCAATGAACGCGAGGAGGCAAAGAAAAAGGTAAGAGATCCAGAGACATTTCGCTTGGTTTATCTTATAAAAACCAGGGACCGTAAATAGTCAGGCCTGTTCCCATGCCGAATCGTTTTCATTTTAGTGTTCACGTTTCCGAGTGAAATATAAATCGATTGTCTTTTAAAATGAATGTTCGAATCGTTTTCGAATTTTAATTTAGCCATAAGACAGCCTAAACAATTTCAATGAGCACATCTACCATCCAACATCATGACATCATATTTGGGAAATTTATAATATAATAACTGATAAAACTTTTTTCTTTAGGCCAAGGAGCTCGAGGAATTGGATGAGGCCTTTGGTGTAGCCGAATTGCTGGAGCAGGAGAAGCAAAAGGCTCGCCAGCGTGCCTATCACGATGGTAACCTCAAGGGTTTACGTGTCGAGCATGATATGGATGATTTTGGTGAGGGTCGCACCGTTATACTAACGCTCAAGGATCAGGATGTCCTAAACGAAGAGGAAGGCGACACTCTGGTCAATGTCAATATGCTGGATGAGGAGCGGTACAAGAAGAATGTGGCCAATAAGAAACAGAATCCGCTTAGCTATGGCTATAATGTGTATGAGGAGCAATATGATGAGTTGGGCAACCCCATAGAACGTTCGGTGCTGGAGAAATATGATGATGATATCGAGGGACAGCCAAAGAAACGCAAGAATTTTGTAATTGGTGAAAATATGGAAGAGGAACGTGAACATAGGCGAAAATTGCTTGAGATTAAGACCAAATTGGCTGGCAAACGTTTGGAAACGTTGCAGGATACACAATTACAGCTGGCATCGGATACGTACAGTGTTGAGGAACTGGCCACGTAAGTATAATCCTATTAAATACCTGTTTACTCTTAATAATTCCATCTTTTGTTTTGCAACAGCTTCAAAAAACCCAAGAAAAAGGTTAAGGTAAAGAAACTGCGTCAAAAACTCAAAGCCGAAGATCTTGAATCTTTGGCCCAGCCCACTAGCGCTGGTTCTGCAGATTTTGGCTCACGTCATGGTCGCCATCGTGAACCTGAAGATCAGGAAATGGTTGAAACCAAACCACAACTGAAACTGGAAAACGACGATGACGACAACGATTTGGAGCGTGTTCTCTCAAAGGCTCGCAAACTGAAGCAAAAGGAGAATATCATTAAAAAGCCTCTACCCACCATTCAGCAAGATGTTAAGCCCGAACCCATCGAGGAGGACTCCACTTCTGGTGTTATACTAAGCAGTGCAGATGGCAATATTGTTTTAAATGCCACAGCTGAATTTTGTCGCACTTTGGGTGATATACCTACCTACGGCATGGCCGGTAATCGTAATGAGGACTCCAATGACATGATGGACTTTGATAAGGGTGAGCAGCAACATGATGAGCATATGGACGCGCATAGTGACGAGCCCTCAATGAGTGGACATGGCACTTGGAATTCAGTGAATCCGGATGAAGTAATGCAACCAGCTGACTTGGATAATCTTGGTGATGACTTGGAAGATCGTGCCATATTGGATGAAGAACCAGATGTGGGTGCTGGAGTGGCAAATGCCTTGCGCTTGGCCCTGTCAAAGGGTTATTTGGAAAAGGAGGAGAAGAATAGGCCAAGTAATACCAAAATGGCACATTTGCAAGCCAAGAATTACTCCATAGAGGACAAGGCTGCTGGGTGGGTTTTATTTTTTACATGTTAGTCATTTGTTTGTATGTTTTAATGGTTTTGTTGTACTTTTCAGGGAGGACGACAAAATAAATCGAAGGGATCGATTTCACTCTGGCCCCATTATGGACTTTAAGGATAAGGAGACATTTAAGCCCAATGTCAAATTGGATTATATTGATGACAATGGACGCATATTAAATCTCAAAGAGGCTTTTCGCTATTTGTCACATAAATTCCATGGCAAGGGACCTGGCAAGAATAAGATTGAGAAGCGTTTAAAGAAAATGGAACAGGATGGGGTAAGTTGAGAAATAAATTGTTAATATAAATAGTAGGGAAAAAGTATTTGGTTCTGATCAGTTTTAAAAAAAGCAGTTTTTTTGTATAGCTTATAAGTCGGGATTTACATGATGAAGCAAACTTCATTAAGTTTTCTTTGTGGGCGGGAAATTCAGGGGAAAATTACTAGAACTTATAAACAAAAGGAATGGAATCTCATTTGATTCTCTCCCCTGCTGAGAAAACTTCATGAAGTTTGTTCGTCGTGTAAACTCCGACTAATCGTTCTCCTGCGTCCGGGATGTGAATCCGACAAAGAGGGTATTGTAATAGATTGGAAACAACTTTGACTACATCACTGAGCAAGTAAGCAAGGCAACCTTTGACCTCTTTTTATTTAAACAAGCGGGTTGATTAGGCAAATACGTAGCCTAGAAAGGAAGGCAACATTATCATTGACCGAACTCGGTCGGTAAATCTTTTTCCGACACCCTGATCACTGATGTGTGTACCAAGTAGTAAGGTTGTTCTTTTTCAACTCACTTAAATGGCTCAATTGTTCAGTTGCTCAATTGATCAGTAGTTCAGTAGTTCACTTCTTTATCAACTTTCTTTATGGCATTGTAAAGATAAGCGATCATTCGAATTATGCTTAATCCTTCGTTCCTGTTAATACTGCGGAATGTTGCCTATTTGTAAGCGACCACTAAAATGGTTGTGCATACCAGCATGTTGCTTACATTGAACAATCACAGCTAAACAGTCGCCGAACTAAGTGAACAAGTCACTCAACAACTTTCGCTGAACAACTCACAGAGCAAGAGCGACTGAACAACTCTCTCTGAACAACCCAGCAAGAGAGACTGAACAGGAGAGATTGAACAAATCTCTCTGAACAAGACTCACTGAACTTTTGTTCAATTTAGTGAACAACTCAATTTGGTTCACTCACTCATAAGCAACCCAACACTAGCACCAAGCAGAATTGGAAGTTGTCCAGGAGGCGTCTTCATACATACCTTAGGACATGTATGATCAAGAGAAGCAAAAGAGTCTTTCAACAGATAGGCTTGACTTCTACTAATAGACCCAAAACGAAATGCCGTAGATTCTTAAATCAGATCGCTCGGCTACGTAACGTACCGGTAACGACCTCATCTAAATGCCTGGACACCGCGACATTGAGGAAAGCGAGTACGCTGACAATTTGGCTTGACAAGGCACTGCCATCCAGTTACTCCCGAAGAAAAGAGCGATTTTCATGGCCTTGGGCTTTTATAAACTAAGGAAATATATATGTCGCCTAGATTCTAATCGGTAAAAACTTTTCGGCTTACGCACTGTTCAGCTGTTAATATTTAAGATAGATATCTCTACTAAAATGTTTACGAGTACTTCTGGGGATATTGGTGGCAGCCTTTTCGGCATTTACCACCTCATCCGAAATGTTAGTTAAAAGGCAATCGTTGACGTATTTAAAATAGGGAACTTATGGTATTACAATGGGCCTATCTTGTAATAAGGTAATCAGATAAGGGACAAAACACTTCAAAATATTCACTTTTGCCTTGAAAAGTTTTATTGATTCCACAGTATTCTCTGAGTATTTCCCCAAACGCCTATCTCGGGTAGTAGATTTTTAGCCTAATCTCTTAAAAAATGTCCATTTAAAGCCGGAGTTTAATACATGGACTTACAATTTTGTATAAGACTTCTAATTTCGGTTGGATAGAAAGACATTGAGACTTTTAATCAGGGATACACACCGATCGGAGACAAGAACTGGTTCGGTTCAGTGGTTCACACAGTTTTTGAATCGCAGGGTTAGCTTTATTACATGATTTTAAAGCCACCTAGGTTTCGGTTAGGTTCAGTGGTTCACTCTTGATATATTTTATGAAAGCCTGTTTTCCGTTTTCGCGAAAATCCATCTAAAAAAACGTTAAGGTAAGGAGTCAAATATGATTTGGTGTATTTAAGCCTTAAGTTAGATGTTTTAAAACGGGGAGTTGTTTTCGAACTTTTAAAGTGAAGGAAAAATACCAAAAACTCAGTTCTGTTCTAGGATATCCCTTAATTCCGCGAATCTCAAGCCTTAAACCCTGTACTTAAGGATAATCTTCCGAATTTTGCTTACATCTGTACGAAAAGTAATTTTTTTCGGTCTTTCAAAGGTAAGACATTCCGAAAAGTTGACGAAATCGCGTTTCTGTTAAAGTAACTACCTTAATTTTGCCAAGATTCAAGACTTAAACACCTTCTTAAATAAAAAGTCCCGATTTGCCTTTAAGTCTTACCTTTCGATGGTAAGGCAATTCGCAAAACGTTTAAAAAATCTGTTTCTGCTCTTGGCTCGTCCCTAATGTCTCCCTATCTCAACTCTTAAGGCCTTCCTTTTCGTACTTTTGAAGTTTCTGCAAATCCGGAATGATGTGAGATACTTCTTTCTGTTCAAGGATCTACATCTAGAACATCTAGAAATTTCGTTAAATCTGTTCGGAAAGATATTTTTTGGACTTTTGAAGGTGCGGAAGTTTTAAAATCCATAAACCTAGATGTCCAATACTTATTGATGTTACATAAAGTTGAGTACGAACACATTATGAAGAATTACTTCTGGTTTTAAGAGGCATTAAACCTCAGGATTTTGTTTGAACTTCCTCTGTTTGGTATAGATAATACTTAAAATATTGAACTATGCTCACCTAAAGTGTCTTTTCCTAGAACTTTTACATTAACATTTGAAATCTTAAGGTTTTTAAAGTGAATTCAACAATTTCGGAATTGAATTCCTAGAGAACATTCCAATAGTTGAAAGCCTTGCTTGCTGCTGGCTAAAGTTGTAATGAGGTGAAATATTCGGTATCGTTATGGATCAATTCGTTCTTTAAGTGGTCTCTCTTAAGAAAACGAGATAATCCCTAAAATGTAAAAGTATTGTTTGACATTGTCTGAAGGTAAGCGTTTTATGTTTTACAACTCGTCAGTAAACTTAACTGTAACGAACCGTTTTAATCTATGGTTTTCGGTTTGGTACGGCATTTTCGAAGAATCGCCGTTTCGGTTTTCAGTTCGGTTTATTAGCTGGAATTAGCGGTTTCGTTATAACTTGGTTCGGTTCGATTCAGATCTGGTTTGCATTCCTGCTTTTAATGAACTGTTATGCCTTACTTTCTATAACTCGAACCTTTTTTCTCAATTTATTTCGCCTTATGAATGTCAGGGAGATCGCCTAATATGTACGGTTCAAGTCGCTATTTTCAGTTCTTGAGAATAGATTTTGAGAAACCCAAACATTAATTTTTAATCAATTTCGCCTATAAAGCAAGACAGAATCGAAAAGAAGTTAGTCCTTATTTGCCGACCACTTAGTTGGATTTTCCAAAATTAGATCGGCTAAAAAAGAAAGGTCTTCTTTAATCGAACAACTTTCCGACCTTGTGGTGCCATTTTAAATACGGAATTTTAAATTGAATTCAGTTTTTTTTTTTTACAAAATTTTAAAAGCTTTCAGTCTTAGAACCATCGCCTAAATTTTCGTTAACTATCTCTTTCTGTTTAGGCTGAGTCTTCATTATAAGTATAAGATCAGTCATCCATATATACATATATATATACTAATTATAAATTTATTTACATCTCTTTCACAGCTAATGAAAACCATGAGCTCCACGGACACTCCCCTGGGCACACTGACCATGCTACAGCAGAAACAAAAGGAAACTAAAACCGCTTATGTGGTACTAAGTGGCAGCAATAAAACCACAACCGGTGTCAGTGGCTCATCGATAGCCAAGTTTAAATAATTATTATGAACAAACAGGATAATTTTACACCACAACCAAATGCAATAGATACTTCCAAAATCCCCAAATACTTATTATAGTATCCCGCTCTCAACCAAATGCAAAACAAATGAAATAATTATGTAATCCTGATCAATATTTATTCAAAATACAAAACTGAGTTTTTATCTCAACAAACTAATGTATAAAAGAGGATCACCTTTTTGATAAGTCACTGGAAAAATAAGAAAAGATTAAATGTAAATATAAAGATTTGCTGAAAAAAGTGTAAGTGGCAAATTTATGAAGACGAAATGACGAAAAGTTATACACAAATCTATGGAAATGACCAAAATTCCATTATCTCCTTTAAAATTTTTTTTTATAATTCTCAAAGTTATATATTTTTTAACTTCAGGCCAGATACTTACCATTAAACTTTCGCCCCAAAAAGGTTTCTTTTTGGTCCTGAATCAACACAAAGCCATTGCCAGTTTTGGCTTCGCAATCCATAAACGATAGTTCTGCTTTATATATCCAACGACATTGGCCATTTCCATATTTGATATAATTTATATGCACTTCGTTGACATCTGGTGGCATCGTAGAACCGCTAAGTATCATAAATGTTTTATTACCACTTCGAGCAAAATCCAAGCCGCCATAACCAAAGATTAGGGCTTGCAAAAAGCCTCCAATTCCGGTAAGGAAATTTGCCGAACCCTCATAGCCCAGGGGTGTCTCACTCCAGACCTTAAACTCGGGACGTACATAACTTTTATAGCCACGCTCGAAATATTCTTCGGCACGCCAAACTTCCGAGGAACGTAAATAATTTGTGGCAAACATAGACCAAGTCATGGCCGGTCCCGATACACGCGTGGAATTGGCATAGTATTTCAGATCGTTTAGATGAGTAGAACTGTTGGGTAGGAATAGTGATGGAAAGGGTAAGTAATAAGTAATTTATAAAAAAAACTTTAATCGTATCAACTGTAAATGTAAAATGACTTGACATAGCCCCAAAAGGGCCAAGGCCGAGCTTCTCTCAAGAGAAAGGGAAATATACAGTTTAACGCCAAATCTGAACGGCAGTTTGATAAGCTTTTGCATGGCTAATTACTACAAAGCTGGCGCCAACAGCAGAGAGGGGTGACCGGGTGTAAAGTTTATTCAAAGAATTTTATAGTTATAGTGAAGTTTTTAGGTATTGGAACATTTATGATATCCCACAGACAGAATTACCGACCACACCTTTGAAATGAATACTACCTGTGCTTCCAATGTAATGCTGAACATTTAAAACGACTATCTTTGGAAACAGTAGTCTGACGATAGAACACTGGGTTCGCCTCGCATCATATAATTTCAAGTCACGCCCTTAGATACAGGCAGAACATGCTGCAGGAAATTTTTTCTTGATCGCTGCTTGAGGCTAACGTTAATCCGTCACGCCAGTAATAAGTCAAATTAAATAAAAGGTGGGTTGATGTCTCGGTGGTTTGATTTACATTGCATTGCCCACTTCGGTTACTTTATTGGCTTTCTTACAATTAGATCCCCTTAGAACTTGATTTCGAGGCTACCCAGAGGATAATCGGCTAATTAAGAAAAGTGCAAGCTTGAGAGATGCTTTTTTTTGAAGACTCAAAATTTGATTGCTTTCAATGAAGGCTGCAAACTGGTCCCGAATCGGAGTATGAACCGAGCTTCCCGAATCTGAGCCCGAACCGGGCCCCTCAGTTTGGAAAACGTTTTGCTTGTAAGAAACTTTCTCATTATTCTGAGCAAATACTGAATCGGTGCATTATCAAATAAAGAAGTGTTTCGGAATCCATATCCAAGTTCGGGAAAAACCAACTTTCAGAATGAAATAAACCATCCCACCCGACAATTACTCGTATGTTCCGAGAATTAAGTAAGTTTCTCGTAAACTCGACATCCGTTTTTCTTTAGAGATCAAACGATTCAAACGGAAAAGATTCAGTTTTCGATCCGATTTTGACCCGTTTTCGCTATCGAGAAAGTGTCGAGAACGGATCCGAAAACGTGGATCAAAAACTTACGTTTTGCTGCCACAAACTGAGCGACAGGTAATACTTTTTTGGACCGAACACGTTAGCGTTTCTAGAAAATGTCGAAAGCAGAACCGTTCTCGAGGTCAGTTGCCGGGTGGGCAAAAAGATGTCAAAGATCTAAGAATCTAAGGACCAAGACTTAAAGCAAAGCTTAAGGTTCAATATGTAAGGTATTCAATCGCCCAACCAAACATTGGACTTCCAAAGAGTTTTGAACCCCCGGATCGAACCATCTGTAGAACTTTAGGGGATTGCAGCTTTGTTTTTAATACTTATCAAAAGCAATTGTGGATAATTTTAAAACAAAACAGAAATAAGGGATCACTTCCATATCGAATTTCTGAGTTTTAGAAATGGGAGTTTCGGCTTTCAATAAAATTTGGGACTTGGTTTCGAAACGGCGGAAGGGCTTTTAAATTCGGTATACTTTTTTAATTTAGATTAGAAGCTGACAACTTTACTCACCTTTGATCAAATCCTAAAGGATATCCCAGAAGTATGGTATCTGCCTGTTTTACCTCCGTACCCATCTCATAACCCACATGCTGTGGATGATAGTCCAATTCCTGATCGAGTAAGATCACCAAACGATGATTCACTTTACGCCATTTCTCAAACAAATCTGTACTTGAGTTTCCACACATTCTTCCTGTCCATTCGGCAAATTCTAATGCAAGTTTCGACACAACATTGGTATACACATTATCTTTCACATTGGCATGATCCTCATCGGGTCCCATGATGTTACAAAAATGACACTTTTGTTGGACCTCCTCACAGTCGGCACGACTCACTAGAAACTCCGCCACTTCGGCTGCTATGGGCCAAGCCTTGGTACAAATCCACTCATGGTCCACAGATTGGGCAAAAAACTTTTGCAATGCAAAAGAAATATCCGCAGATATGTGAATTTCCTGTTGAGCCACCTCAGGGCAACAGGGATTGGTGACTTCGGTGCCCGTATAGGCGCTTTCCCAGGGATATCTGGCACCTTTGTATCCCTGCTTATGGGCATTGTATTTGGCCGCCTCAAGTTTTCTATTTCTATAGTCCAACACTTGCTTGGCATACTCAAAGCCAAACTGTGTGACTACAGGTAGCATCCAAATTTCGGTATCCCAGAAATTATGACCCTGATAGTCGGCATCAAGATTACCGCGACCCAAACCGGTGGGACTTAGACCATAAAATGGTTCATTCGGTTGGTTGGTGTTTAGGGAAGGTAACGAACTGGCCAAATAGAAAATACCCGCATTGACTATTCTAGAGAGTTCCAGAGCATTGCCCACTAACTGGATGGAGAATTCAGTGTCCCAGAAGTGGTTCCAACTTTGAGTATGTTTAAGGAGTAAGTCTTTGGAATTAGTAGAGAGTACAGCTTGAAGCTCCTTGAGAGCAACAGTTTGGTCTCGATCTATGCAAATGACAATACGATGACTTATCTCCATCTGGCCATTGGACCACTCCAATTGAAGTGGCTGTTCCAGAGATTGACTTATTAAAACGTAGATTTCATGAGGTTCAGGTTGAAATTTTTCATATTCCACAATTTTAGTACGACCACGTAAAACCCGATAATCTTGAGCTGAGTTGTTGCCTTTGTTCAGAATCACAAAGTCAAAGGCATCGCTAGGAACTCCTGGATGTTGAGTCAGTTTGAGAAATTGTGGGGCTAAAAGGTAGAGTAGATCATATAAAAATCTATGTGAAATGACATACCATAAGAATCTAGAAAAAAACTTATGTTAAATTTACCCAAAATGAACCTCGAAGAGCTTCGAATGAACTAATTGAATTAACATCGATTGGAAATAAAATGAAGCCAGAATGAACATGCAATGAACTTACTAGACTGCACTGAATGAATCGAATGGAAGTAAAATGAAGCGAGAATGAACATGGAAGAAGCACAGAATAAATTTGGCAAAGATCGTGGGATGATAGTACAATGAAAAATATCGAATAAAGGCGGAACGAGCATAAAATAGACTTTGAATAATCCCAAAACACACAGAGTGAACTCGGGAATGAACATGAATGAACAGAGTGAAAGCAGAATGAACAAAGAATTAACCGAAGAAAGGCATCGAATGAATTCGAAAATGAACATTAAGTACAAATAAAATAAAGCTGGAACGAAAGCACCTTGAAGAAACACAGAATGAATTTGAGAATTAACATTTGAAGAAAGTAAACTATAAAAGAAAGAATTAAGAAAGACTAGACCAATTCGAAATTATCTGCAGCTATCATTAAATTTCATTGAAAATCAAAACTTATCCACAATACTTACAATTAGTACCGTCAGTTTTACTTCCCGATGAATGCCTAGATGCCACCACTTCATAAACCAAAGCTCGATTGAAAAACTTATGCGGATAAGTCCTCTGCTCCACAGTTACTCCCAACTTTGTGTAATTTTTCCGATATTGAAAGTAACCATCACGCAAGTTCATTTCATATGTTGTACCATTTACCGCCTCATCTTTGGCACATCCAAAATTATCGCAAATTTCTGTAGTGATATTCAGCCAATTGGGTATACGAGCTCTTCTGCTATTCCCTCCAGCGCCGTTATAAATTCCATTCATGAAAATTGCATCACCAAAAACCGTATAGCCTAGATGACCATTGCCCAGAGTAGGCATGAAATTTAAATCGGAAGGAGGCCTGAAAAGAAGGAGAGTAAGTTTGTTTTTTAATTACCCTAATTTGTATAGGAAATTACATTTATTTATTGGGCACCTTCAGCAGAACAGCTCAATCACTGATCAGCTTCGGCATACTTTTACGCATCAACTTAAATATTTATCAGAAATGAGGTTCATATCATTGACAAGAAATCGAGCTGTATAATTATGAAAGTTTTTGAAAAAGAAGTAAAAAAGAATGGGGATGTAAAGCAAAGTATAGTTTAACCATCATCTTAAGAGAAAAAGATTCGAAATCAAAATAACTCCCTAAGAAACACTGAAAGATGCATAATTAGGCGAGACCGACAAATGAAAATGCTTAATATCCGTTATCCATTAGGATACCTAAGTATAATTTATATCCGTGGTATAACCGTTACCGATGTAAAGCCATCGCACAATAATATTGGATTGGGCAAAAAAAATTTTTTATGGGTGAACGGAGAAGGTACAGTGTTTTCACAGGTTTACAAATAAGGGCCAACTTTTGCAGCAATGAAGATATTGAACTTTCCGTATGATATTATGATTGTGTTCATAAGATAACAATTTTTTGATTTTAAGATGACAAAATTTCTAATTCTGTGAAAAATTCTCTCATTCTCCAAAATAAAAAATTCTTGAAAGTTTTCGCAGAATAAGCTAGATAATACTTCAATGCTCCCCCTAATTTACTACACTTAGAGTTTTTTGATGTAGTCGCGCTTTTAGCAGTTAAGGTCCATAAACTAGGGTAAATAAATTTACTAGGCTTTTTACTTAATATTTATCACCAAAATTTCTTAAAATTCAGGGATGCAAACTGGTTATGAACCGAACCTAACCAAGCCGAAGATAGATGGTTCTGTTCAGTTCTCTGACGAGTTTTAAGACGTGTTTTTACGATAGTATTTTTATTAGTTATTTGGAACAAACATGTTTTTTTAACAACTGATTCAACTAAACTAAACTAACCCCCTGCGAGAATTTATCAGCTGTTTGGCAAAAAACAAGTTAGCAGGCCATGCTCATTCTCAGAGTGCAATTGCAGCATCTCAGTACAAAAAAGAAAATTGATTATTTTTTTTTTTTATAGTATGATAAAATTAAAAAGGTGGTCCGTGCGGAAAATCTCTCCCTTTTTGTATGATGACAAATGAGTGTGAGCCTACTAATTTCATGTGAGTGAGTGAAACGGCAACATTTTTTGTGTTTAACCCTTAGACTGGCAGTGGGGTACATTTGCAGCCTACTGTAGCAACCTATGCCCTATGTCGAATGATTTTCGGTTCACGCTCCGGCTCTGGTATTGCATCAGGATTCCAATCGGTAGCTTTAAAATATGTATAAAAGATTTTTCCATTTGGACCAAAATTACATCCTAAGGATTTTTCAATCAATTTTAATTTTTTGCTATCTTTGGAACATGAATTAAATTTACAAAAGGTAATTTTTTTTCTCCTCACGTAAGGCTTAAAGCAACGAACAAAAAAGTCCGAAAAAATTTCGTCCGATACGAGCCTACTCTGTTGACAGCCTGCCAAGTACTGACAATAAGGGACTAATCGAGAGAGCTCATTTTTTTTCTCATTTTTTTTGAGGTATCAATTAAAACATAGAAATTGTGATACTGATATTTTTGTGGTTTTTTCTTAAGATGAAGATTGCAAACAAAGAGAGCTCCAAATAGTGTTCTGTTTTGTAAGGAGTTTTGTTGAGGTGAGTCTAAGCTTAATCCGATTAGGTTAATCGTTAAAAGTAAAAGAAGATTTACTTACACGAATGATTTTAGCAAATAAGCTTCCGGTGTATCCGCTCTGGCATAGCTTTCGAAGAGAGCCACACTTATCAAAACTAGCCAGACCAAATTCAGCATGTTTTTCTCTCAACTGTCCCAACTAAACTAAACTATACTCAGTCGTGTTATGGTCGTCGCCTTAAGTGTCATTTGCCAATTGCAGGGCTCTGATAAGAGCAAATGACAAGCCACTGAATTAATCTTAAGGGCAGTGAAGAGAGCTGACTCAATGTATGTGAATTGCAGTATAAATAGTTGTGTTAGTTATACGTCTAAGGCACGTAGCTGAACTACGAGGGAAGTTCAATAAGTGAGTGACTTTTAGTATACAAACAAGTTAGAAAGTCGGTCAAGCCCGACTATAACATACTCTGTACCTGTCAAGTGCTGCCCATCACCGTTGCGACCGGTGCTGCCCATAATTGTTTGTTTTCCTTATAACTCGACTATCGTTATCCGATCTTTACCATTCCTTAGGCGGATCGAAAAATTATGTCCAGAAGGAACGAACCTTCTATCTTTAAAACTGTGGGAGATATGACGTTTTTTCCAATTTGCGGGGGCGAGAGGGGGCGTGGCAAAAGTTGAAAATAATCTTGATCTGCCTGCAAGGATAAGAAGTTTTTGTCCCATACTTGTCAAATCTCTATCTCTTACCATCTCTAAGATCTGTGCGTTCATACGGACAGACAGACAGACACTTTTGCCACAAACTTAATATACTCTGTGTACTTCTGGTACAGAGTATAAATAGCAAAGCGTAAGTCGAAATGATCTACTGAGTGGGCCTATTGACTTCAAATGAAATAAACCAAAATAAAAGTGAAAAAATATTTTAAAATCTAACCGATAACGCAAATTTGATTATCGATAAAAACAGAGAAATTATGATTATAGCATTTTTGTGGTTTATTTTCATGAGACTTTTTCCTCAAGTTAAGTAATGCAAACAAATAGAGATCCAAATAAAGCTTGACTTTGTGTGGAGTTTTGTTGATGTGAGTACTAAGCTTAGTCCTTAGAAGTAAAAGAGTTTCAATAAAAAACTGAGTTACTTACGCGAATGTTTTCAACAAATAATCTTCCGGTGTATCCGCTCCTGCAAAGCCCTCTCAGAGTGCCACACTTATCACAAGCCAAACCAAAGTCAGCATGTTTTTCTATACACTGTCTCAGCTAAACTAAACTAAACTCAGTCTGGTTATGGTCGTCATTTTAAATGTCATTCGCCAATTGCAGGGCTCTGATAAGAGCAAATGATAAGCCACGGAATTAATCTGTAAGGGCAGTGAAGAGAACAAAGTCAATCTATGGGAATTGCAATGCAAATAGTTCTGTTGGTTATTATTTGTAAGGCACGTAGCTGAACTACGTGGGCGGTTTGAAAGGTTAGATAATTTTTAATTATATAAAAGGAATTTTTTCTTACTCAAAAAATTGTGCTCGATAAACACCTGTTATAATCTTTGGTTCATTTTAAATATGAACATTTGTCATTCAGATGGATAATTGACACTAGCACTGTTGTAAGAAAGTAACTGACCTTTTAAACTGTCATTGTGGAATGCTTTCCAATGCAACGAAAATTGACTTATAAAAGTACTTTTTCAATGGAATGACTTCCATTTAGCTTGATACTAATAAACTTATACCACTTAACGACATTCTATTGCATTCTGGCCACATAAAACAAAGAAGTGCAAAACATAAAAAAATTTCAGATTTTCGCCTTTCAGCATGAACTTCTCATGTCGATAATATTGTCCCATGTCCGTGGGCAATTGGCATTTTTCTTGAGAGCACATAAAAAAGAAAGAACACAAAAACATCAGCAGCCAATGTCTGGGTTTTTATTGCCTTGGAAGTGGAGAGATCAGAGAGATAGTCTTTGACTGTTGGGTTGTAGATAATCAAAGCCAAGATTAGGCATGACCCAAAGAGAAAGATGTGATAGAATGGAGACAATTATGAGAAATCTTCTAAGATAAATGTAAAAAAAAAGTCATTAAACGTTGACTACTGAATAATCGCAGGTGCGTTGGGTGGGCTGAAAGCAACATACATACTTACATGCTCAATATACATTGTATGTATGTAGATTTTCATAATTTCTAGTTACAAGTAGCAGTAGCTGGGGTAATTATGCCTTTTGTTGTTGAGTCTAATTACCCGACGGAAACAAAGTTGCGTATTCCCACATCGAAAGGTGAACTTTCTTTAACAAAAACAAAAAAAATAGAATACACTAAGACAAAATTATGTTTTCAAATGCAGATTTCTTGGCTACTTTGGAAATTAATTTACAACGTTCCACATAGCAGTTGCAGGTCCTTACACTTGACCGATTTCTTTCTTAAAAATTCATTTCCTGAGAGCGGCAACTCCGCACACTTTCCTCATTTCTCTCTGTGCACTAAAATTATCCATATATCCCCCTTGGAAAATCAACGCCATCTTGTACCTAACAACGAAGCGTAACCAAATAGAGAGAACCCAAACTACCGACTTAAACTATATAACCAATCTATATGCGCTCGTCATGACTTGCGTGCCAAAACCATTGTACTATGGCACACGGAGCGAATCTTTGTTTCTACTTCTCGAACCCCCATGTACCATCTTGGCTCTACATATATTTTAATGACGTTACGCAGCGATAGGTTTTCTGCTCAAGATCCATAAAGAAATGCTCAGGTGTTCAGGGGTACAGTCGTGGTTGTTTCTGCCTTGCGGTTACTTGGCACGAGATCTGGCATCTGGCTGGGGTGAGGGTATCTCTCTGTGATTTACCCTTTTTCCATTGTGGCTTCCCCCTAATAGTGGATACAAAAATATACAAGCTCGTTATTTTTGTGTAAGAAGTCCGGAGTGTGCTCTATCGCGATGTTTTGGCTCTCCGAAGCGTAACTGAAATATTAAAACAATTTTTTCTTTTTTTTTTCTGTTTGTCTGTTGTTAGTCAGCCATTTTGATGGTGGTTTTTGGCGTCAGATTTTGGTTTTTTTCTTTCTTCTTTATATTGTATATAGGTATGTTTTTTTTTGTATTTTGCTAACCTGTTGGTCGAAAAGTCGCGTCGAGAAATTTACGCAACGAAGCGTTGCCAATGAGTTTCCGCTCGGCACATGGGCATGGGCTTAGACGTCGCCAAGCGAACTCCAACACCAGCAATAATGAGAAGAACAACAAAAAAAAAAAAATTGGAGGGCTGCCTTTGGTATTTGGAGATTTGGACAACAACACAAATATTAAAAGAATTTTCGGGAAAAATAATAATAGACCGGGAGTTGAAGTAAATTTAAGTAAGAATTTTAAGTGTAAAGTTATCTGTATCTATAGAATATAAAATCGGATTTTTAAGTATATTGAAATGCCCATGTAAGATAACTTCTTAGATAGTTATTATCTGAAAGTGATATTGAAAGGATATTTAATAAATCTATATTTGGAATCGAGGATATAGAACAGGGGCTCACAAAAAACCCAACCACATTTTGGCATTGGTATATTTACGCAGCAACAGACACGAAGTTGAGAGTAGCACAAAAACTGTTTCAATTTGCTCTGCAGCAGTAGCAGCGACGCAACCTAGCAATAGCCGAACAAGCGTATACTATCGGTGTGTCGACTGTGGCGACCCCTGATCTATAAACATACAAGAAAGAAAGTCGGTCGGTCGTTTCCATTCCTTTGGCGGATCAATAAATAATCCTGATTACTAAATATGACCAGAAGGAACGAACCCTCTATCTATAAAACTGTAGGAGATATGACGGTTTTTCCAATTGGCGGGGGCGGGAGGGGGCGTGGCAAAAATTTAAAATAAACTTGATCTGCCTGTAAGTATAAGAAGCATATGTCCCATACATGTCAAACCTCTATCTCTTACCATCTCTGAGATCTGTTTGATCATACGGACAGACAGAAGGACAGACGGACTTGGCTAGATCGACTCGGTTGTTGATGCTGATCAAGAATATATATACTTTATGGGGTCGTAAATGCTTCCTTTTGGCAGTTACATACTTTTGCACATAGTGAAAAACAGAAACAAACGCTGCACAAGCGGTCTCTCACTGAGCGGAACACTTTTTCTCGCACTTCATGTGTTTTCTGTTACGTGTTTTCGGTTGAGCAAAACACACGAGTCGATCATCCGACAACCTTCGACAGCATCTGTTTTGAGCGAGCGCTCACTAAACAACTGTCTGCAAATAAGCAGAACACAATAAGTGTCTGCGAAAAGTGTTTTTATACACTTGAAAAGTGTATTATAATTTTGCCCAGAAGTTTGGAGCGCATAGAAGGAATCATCTCCGACCACATAAAGTATATATATACTAGATCAGCATGACGAGCTGAGTCGATTGTGCTTTGTCCGTCCGTCTGTCCGTCCGTCCGCCTGTCTGTTTCTACGCAAACTTGTCCCTCAGTTTTGAAGCTATCGAGCTGAAATTTTGCACAGGGTCATATTTTAGCTGCACACTGCACATATGTCGGAACCGCGAAAACCGGATGGTCACTTCTTGTTGCTGCCATACATAAAGTTGATAAATTAAGTCATTGGTCACAAAATTAATTCAGTGGTCACAAAAGCTTCAAGTGTATTTACCCGTTTGTTTTGTTTTTGTTTTGTGAGTTTGATAGGCTGTATGTACGCTCGTTATATAGAGACTCACACGAGCGCAACACACAGCCACGCATACATACGCAAAAAACAGTTTGGAAGATTGCTCTCGGCAAAAGTGTCAGGGAAAGACAGGAGAGAAACAGAAAGGCAAAAAAGATCTTTGTTCTGAGCGCAGCAGAACTGAAACTTTCTTTCGCTCCCTGTTTTCGTTTTGTCCGTAACCAAACTGCTTTTTGCCGACACGTTGAAAGTGTTGAGAGTTTTTTGAGAGCTCTGGTACAGAGTATAAAAACAATTACTAGGCAATAGTTCAGACTTTGAAATGTACAATTTTTTTTTGTGCCGAATCGAAAACGATTGTTCGGTAAAGGTTAAGTTTTTGCAAATTTTTCACACTTGGTTCGGTTGATTGTTGGACTTACAGCAGGGATGCAAACCGGTTCTAAACCGTACCAGTTTTGAACCGAACCAAATCACCTATTCCAGCTGGTGAACCGAACCGCAAACCGAAGCGGCTTCCTTTCAGAAATGCTGAACCGAACCGAAAACCACAAAGAAAAACGGTTCGGTGCGGTTCAGTTCTCTGACGAGTTTTAAGACGTGAATTGTTTTCCTCTAGCTAATGATACTTAGTAATTTGGGAATTTTAATCGTTTCTCTAAGATTATTTTTATACGACATCCAGTTCGACTTTCTATAAGGGAGATTACTGATGGACCTAATTGATCCTTAGCGATGCCGGGTCGATATAGCCTTTAAGGTTGACTTGACTCAATATTTACAACATGCAAGTAAGTCTTCTGAAATTGCCCACCGATCTCTTAATATACCTGTTATCAATCTCTAGTCCTCTAGTGGACCAAATTTTCAACTTTCTGTAGTAGTTCGTTACTATAATTCAATCTTAGACATGAGTTTTTAATACCCATGCAGCGTATTATAAAATTGTCCGGATGCTTGTAACGCATAGAAGGAAGCATCTCCGACCACATAAAGTATACATATTCTTGACGAGCTGAGTTGATTTAGCCCTGTCCGTCTGTCCTTTTGTCCGTCCGTCCGTCTGTCTGTTTCTATGCTATCTCCTCCGTCAGTTTTAAAGCTATCCTCACCAAACTTTGCACGAAGTCTTTTGGTACAAATACGCTGCACATTTGTCGGAACCGGCCGGATCGGATGACTATAGCATATAGCTGTCATAGGAACGATCGGTCGAAAAACTAGTTCTAGTGAGAAAAGCTTTTTTGTTTTTAATGGAAACGCCTCCAAAGTTCGTATTTCGTAAAAAACTCTAAAATATTTCTCTCAACTTTTTATCCCAGCCCTCGCCGTTTTCCTTTCCCTTCCTAGGGGCTGTGGCTTAAACATTTGCTCGCGTTTTATTTTTTTCAGTCTCCTCCGAATTGTGAGTATTTTTCTGCCTAATTTGTGTGTGCGCCCCTCGAAAATGAAACGCGTGTGAAAATTATGTTTATTATGCGGCCACATAAAAACTATTGTGTTGTGTGTGTACGGTAGGGTTAATACAGACCGTACGAGACGTTTGTACCACAATCATTTGGCTTTCCCTCTTGACTCAATTTTTGGGTGTTGTCCAACTGTGAGCCGAAAATGTTGCCTAATTGTTGTAATTTGCTTAGATATTTTATTTATTGTTGCTAGATAATTATGATGATTATCTATGAAACGGCGTATTTAAAATTATTTTTACAAAATTACATTTGCGTTGAAAGTGTTTCAGTAGACAAGGCCTGGGAACCAACAAAAAAAAAAAAAAGAAGCAGACTCTTTGTTGCATTTGCAACTCAATTATGAGAAGCATAAGAAGGCAGTGGCATCTTTTGCGCTTCTGCATGCACCTGACCGTTCGTGCAATTTCTAGCTGATAATTTGCATTATTTTTGTGCTCACAGGTGGCTAGGTACGTCGACATTGGCGGCGGCGGCTTCTGCCCCATTCGTTTGGCTGATCTCACGCGTTGAGCACTCGCTTTAATTACACTAGACTGATGGAATTTGTTGTGCATGAGGGGGAAGGGGTTAAATAATGTTTAATATACCAAATAAGGATAAAAGGGAAATAATTTATTTTAAAAAGGAAGAAAGAACCACAATACAAAGGCTCTAAATACCTTTCATTTTACCACTTTTCTATGAGAAACATTGTTATACATAAACTGAGAAAAAAATCAATATGAAACCTAGATTATAGTGTCGAAACTGAGAGATTTAATTTTTACTAAAAAAACTCAAAAACTAATAAATATTCTTATTCTTAAGCTTACCTAGTCTACCTTAAATCGAGAACTCAGTACCTCGGGGACTAAAAACTAACGACTTGACGACTTAAGGCCTCTTCTGGTCTAGAGGGCTAAATTTTACATGTTTTTTAAAAATTCGTTGAAAGAAATCGGGAAGAGATTTTGTAATTCGGTTTTTTGTGTTTGGTTGTACAATTTATAATAAAAAATACAAATTTCTTAATGCGAGGGCTGCTCAAAAAGTTCTCGGGATCCAAAGTAGGCTCTTCCAAAAAAAGACGTGTCGATGGTACCCACGTTTCCGGGAGTTACAATTATCAGAAAGCAAAACGGAAGATTGGAAGTTGGTTAGTATAAATGCCTTTATCGTCCGTAGCAGAGTTGTGAAAATAAAATTGAATTTGAAAAAATAGCGGCCTTTTAAAAACGAAAAATCGATTTTTGACCATTTTTTTTGCAGTCCAGTGTACAAAAAAAATATTAAAAACTTTGAGGTAGGGACGATAGCCACGTTAATTCTGCGTCCATAAAGCTCTACATCATCAAAATCGGTTCGGTAGAACTTGAGAAAACGTGGGCACCATTTTGAAAAACGTGGTTTCGAGAAAATCGCGTTCAAAGTTTTAAGTTCAATTTTCTGGTACACAACAAAAAGGAAACATTGATTTTTTGATACAATATTTACATATGCTAATCAGCAATAAGAGCTCCATATACTGGTCCTTCCTCCTGCTCAAAAATGCGTTCATAAGCGGCTCTCCGGGCAGTACCCCCTCTTTCGATGATGAGGCCATTTCGACATCCGAACGTCTGCATCGAAATGCATCGCGTTTTATAGCATATTTATGTGATTGTGGGCCAATTGTGACACCCATTAGGGTCATTACTTTTAAGATATAAATGAAGCCTTCGTTGAAAATGTATGTAGCAAGAAAATAAGCAATTTCAACGGAGTGTGCACCGCAGTGAATGTGCTTAGGATCAAAGGTCCACAATAAGGAATTAAATACTCATTGTTATTTTAAGTTTCTCTTCTGGTGCATCTATGCAGCAAGTCTTCGGCCGATAAAGCCTCATAAATGTGTTTTATAGCCTTCAGTACATTATCATTGAGTCGTGAGTATGTATGACGAAAGGAGTCAAGTGGGCCTTCTGTCATAGATTTCTGATACGCACACCAGCTAGATGGACCAGGCGGGCAGTACATGTGCTAAGGATTGTAGTCAGCTGAACTTTAGAGGTAAAATGTTGCCCAAATCGCCTTTTTCATATCCTCTACAACCTCGGATGATCTTGTACGTTAGTTTCCCAGGACCTTTTCCACCAATTCCCTTATTGTCTTTTTTCGCTTTACGCAGCCGTGTACCCATTCGCTTCTGAACATGAGCGATGCACTATTTTTTGTGACAATAGGTTTGCCATTATATGGATCAGTGTCAAGAACGGCTTTGAATGTTTTGCTGTCGCCGCCGCCGATATATATTTGGTATTTTTTCCCATATTTTATCCCATATTTTTCGTTAGACCTGAAAAACATTTCTTTCACGCAGTCGACCTCCATTTTTCCCGCGCTCTCATTGTGATTCATGGTGCAGCTTTCCTCATGGCATTGATACCACACTTCAAACGAGTCCTCCTTATATTCACTGGTTGATTTCCAATTCTTCCACGCTTGGCAAAGGCTATATTTTACTACGGAATCGATAACTTTTTTGCTGTATTTCCCTATAAGCGTCGTGGCCCCGAAGAGTGAAGAAAGAAAAGCCTCGTTTCTTCCATGTACCATCTCCTGATACGATTAGCCATGATACGGTAAACCATTTTCTTTTATTTGTAAGTCCTTCTCTGTTTCCACCGCTTTCGAAAGACACTGGCAAATTAAATATTTTGTGAACGCGTCATTTAGGCAAAACATTCTCTTACTAAAATGGCTATAGCTCCGAAAGTATTTCGAATTTTGAAGATTCCTTTTGGGATAATATTTTTGAATATCTAAGCTAAAAAATAAAATAAATAAAAATTTTGAAAAAAAAATTTTCTAGACCAGAAGAGGGCCTTAAGTAGAAACAATCTTATTTTTCAATATGTCATAACACAACCAAGAAAAGCACAAATTCACAACGAACACGTCACGTGCGGCTCCATAGACCACACGCGCGACGGTGCGGTAAATCACAGTTCAGAATGCTGTCTTATGTTAAGTTTTCTGCATGTAACTATAAGAATTCAATTTCTTACTCACTGCTTCCCATTCAATTTTGTAGTGCAGTGCTGGCTGTTTTATTTAATTTTTTTTTTGCTGACTGCGCTTGCAATGTGCAGTGTCTGTGACCTTTTCGCGGCTGCACTCCAATTCAATTACAAGTCTCACACACACACACACACACACACACCTAGAGGGAATAATACACATACACCAAAACTCGCAGTACTCGCCAAAGATAATTATCAGCCCATGAGGAGCAGCTTAATTTGGTCTATGGGGAGGATTGATATGTAAATTTTCATTTGCTTCATTTGAAATGCGTAAGTCATTCCAGCCAAAAAAAAAAACAAAAATGCAACTCAAGTTGGGCGCGACATATGGATACGCTTGGCTGAGTGCTAATTAAGGCCAGGTCAGGGAGAGCGTGGGAAAGGAGTCAGGCAGGACTAACTACGCTTCTTTATCAAGTATAAATTATAAGCTTTGACTCGCGTAATATTTTTTTTTTCGCTTTCTCAAAATGCAATTTCAATTATTACACCTGTTGAGCATAGAAGCAACCCCTCAGACACTTGAAGCGTGCTTCCTGCTTTGTGGCCTATGGCTGGACAACATCTTCCATTCCATTCACAAGTCCCCATCATCAACATCAATGATTGTGGCCATCAGTTCATAAATATTTTCTCGATAATCACAGACTCTCGAGTTACTCGAGCTTGTCCACCATTTAAGGTGTGAGCCTGAACCTGAACCTGGGCCAGTCGCCAGTAGCAACATCTTCAACACGTTTACGCATCATTGCAGTTGCCAGCAGATGTTGGCCCGGTTACTTTGTGTGGAAATTGATTTCTGCTTTTATTGTTTTTAGAGCGCGCTTCATATCTCACGTCATCTTTAGGAGCAGTCCAGCGGTGGACGACGACGATGGCGACGACGTTTATTGATGCGTTACAACTATGGACCAATAATAGAGTTGTTATTGCTTTTTAATTGAAGCGCCAGCTGGCGGATGGCTACACTCTGAAACAAAGGATGAGGTTGAGTTTTGGGGGGGTTAAATTTGCATGCAAATCGGAATGATGAAAATCAATAGCTATTCCTTTTTTCTTTTATCGTCCTTCATTCTCCTTTCAAGCTAGATCATATTTCCTGCTCCCTTTGAATTATTTGTATAAAACTTTTCTTTCTTTTTCCTTCCGCTTTCTGTCTCTTTGTCCTCTATTTTCTCTCGTCTTTCTGCTTTCCTCCTAGATCGTTTTTTCTTAATTTGTAAGTATTTCTTTCTGCTCTCCTATATTTCGTTTTCTACTGTTCATGTTACTGTTCTACTATTCTTCCATTTGAAAAAAATGATCCAATAAAACATCCATTTGGAATGGATATGTCTTGACCATTTTCCATATCGATTTTCAGCTCCGTTGGGTTCCAAATGGATAAGAAAATCATCAAATGTATATTATGGATATTTAATATCCTCTTTTTTCTCTGTGTACTTCGATTCGATTATGAGTGAGACTCGAAAATTCTACCAAAAAGTTCGGCGACTAGCCGAAGGTTTTAAGCCCGGAGCCTCACAATGTAAGGACGAAGTCGGAAATCTTGTCACAGATCCAAAAGTGGTACCAGACAAATGGAGAAACTATTTCTCCAACCTGCTGGGAGGCGATGACGAACACAATGACGCCTCTGGAGAAGTAGTGGAACCACCAATCGATGATATAGAAAAAGACCCACCGGACCAAATAACAAATCAGCTGGAGCTGATGAGCTGCCCGCTGAATTGTTCAAGGCTGGCGGCGAGGAGCTGGTAAGGTGCATGCACCAACTCCTATGCAGAATTTGGTCCGAAGCGACTATGCCCGAAGATTAGAGTCTAAGTGTTCTCTGCCCAATACTTAAAATCTGCAATCTGCGCCAATTACCGCGGGATCAGTCTCCTTCCCATTGCATATAAGGTTCTGTCATGTATCTTATGTGAACTTCTAAGGCCGAGAATGAGCGAACTGATCGAACCTTATCAGTGTGGCTTTAGACCTGGTAAATCCACCATAGACCAAATATTGACATTGAGACAAATACTGGAGAAAACTCATGCGACGAAAATCAACTCCGACCATCTTTTTGTTGATTATAAAGCCGCTTTTGACACACCGATAAGGTCAAAGTTCTTTGAAGCGACAGATCGTTCCTATGGGAGCTATATGCTATAGTCATCCGATTTCGACCAAACTTTGTTGAATTGTGTAAAAGTATATAAAATAAGTGTATACCAATGATAAGGACGTTTTCATTAAAAACAAAAAAGTTTTTCTCACTAAAACTAGTTTTTCGACCGATCGTTCCTATGGCAGCTATATGCTATAGTCATCCGATTTCGACCAAACTTAGTGAAATCATTGGAAAGGATAGTAAACCAAGAAATACGGACTTTGGAGGCGTTTCCATTAAAAACAAAAAAGTTTTTCTCACTAAGACTAGTTTTTCGACCGATCGTTCCTATGACAGCTATATGCTATAGTCATCCGATCCGGCCGGTCCCGACAAATGTGTAGCGTATTTGTACCAAAAGACTTCGTGCAAAGTTTGGTGAGGATAGCTTTAAAACTGACGGAGGAGATAGCATAGACAGACGGACGGACGGACGGACGGACAGACGGACAAGGCTAAATGAACTTAGCTCGTCTCGCTGATCAAGAATATATATACTTTATGTGGTCGGAGATGCTTCCTTCAATGCGTTACAAGCATCCGCACAATTTTATAATATAAAAAGGGCTCGAAAAAGACTCATTTGGGTGAATTTTGGAAAAACTATCTTCCAAATGTTGGGTGTTGGGAGTCAATCAGGCTTGACTTAAGGCCAGTAATATAAAAGAGATTTAAAAATAATCCGAATCATACTTAATATATCCCGAACTAGTCTTAAATTAAGTATTTCAGGATTGAAAAAATCGTACTTGATCCAAGAATTTTGTACTTGATAAAGTATTTTCGTACTTACGTTTCAAATTCAAGTACAAAATTCTCGGTTTATTTCTGAGTGTAATTCCTTCCTTCCTTATCCCCTTTCCATCCTTATATCTTTTTTCTTTATATTGTAGATTCTTTCATCTTTATCTTATTTTACTTCCTTTGTTTTTCTTGTTTCTTGGCTTAAGTTCTTGTGTATCTTTGTCCCTTCTATCCTTTTCTGATTTTTATTTGGTCACTCTTTCATTTCTAAATTTTGGTTTATTTCTTCATGTTCTTACCCTTTCTCATCCTTCTTCTATATCTTTTCATTCATCCTATTTATTTCTCATTTTCTTTTCTTCTTTTTTCTACATCTTTCTATCTCTATTCTTCCTCCTTTCTTTGTTTTTAAACTATCCTATAAAGTTCTTTGATCCATGGAAAGCAAAGAGGAGAACGAAACTATAAGAATAAAAATAGAACAGTTTAGTTTTTCAGATTTACAGGTTTTAAGTCAGTGGTAGGCACAAAAACTTGGTTTTGAGAGCAGTCCAGCAACAGCAACAGAGAAAACCACCTTTATTACCGATGCTCGAGTCCACAAGCCAGACTCACACTCCATGTATTTGTTTTTACAGACGTCTCTGCCGCCCTGATACGCATTAGATTTGTGGTTGCTTTCGCTTCGAAGCGAGGCAGTTCCACTTGTCATTCTGTTTGGCGAGGCAATTTTTAAAGCGTCTGCGTGGCGGCAGTTGACGTAAAATCACTTTTTGGAGCAATGGGAGCAAGGGCTTGCCCACCGCTGATTTAGATCGTACGAGTCGATCTATGGGCCGCTTTTAATGGGTTAATCGCAAGTCTTAAGTCACAAATTCGGCTCTGCTCCGAATTCCGAGTCGGTTTTCGTGTAAACGTTGCTTTTTCTAATGCAAAGTTGACAATTTTATATGAAAAGTAAGCAGAATGTCTGTGGCTACTATATCATGTCTTTTCTTTTTGACGAATTGAATTCACTTGGCATTGAGCAATCGGTTTCAGCTGCTTAAGCAATTCAGATTTTCGTCAATCCTAATCTAGTAACCGTTGAAATGCTTGTCACCTTCCATATAACATTGTTAAATTTACACGAAAATCGATTTGGAATTCGGAGCAGGGCCGATTAATATCATTCTCAATTTATCGGAAGAAATTCTTACGTAAAGTTTGCACAGCTTTCCCTTTAACGAGTCAAAATCTGATCTTTAAGTATGGCCCCTTAACTTTCTGCTTAGTGTTTTCAAGTAAAAGTCAAGAATGTGCTTTACATTTTGACGTAACTGTACCCCACTAGCACAGCCGTCATCATTCCAAGCACCACGGCTTTGCGGGCTCTGCGTGTTTAGCACATCATTTGTTTCCCCAGTTTTCCAGCGGAAAAATTTTTGCATCAGTGAAGTCAGGCCTCAAGTCCAGGCCATATTGCATGTTAGCCCCCAACTCGAACGAACCAAGAGATAAGCGTCTAAATTATTATCATACTTGTGTGTAGGGTCTCCCAGCAGCAGCAACCTGTTGATGTGGATGGGTTGTCTCGTTGTGCCTTTACACTTACATACGTGTATTTTGTTGTTTTTTTTTTTGATTTTCTGCTCCGTTGGCTTTCATATGAATGTTTGTTTGTATGTGGCTTGATACCATTTTTTGCAAATCTCTTTGGTGAGTCAACTGTACTCTCTTCTAATAGAAAATAGTCTAATCAAATGGGTTAGAAAACTAAATGCCATTGCACCCTGAGACATTTTTGTTTTTGGTGAACCTGAACAGCATTTAAAAATTCCTATCGCAGATCTGTCAAAGGCAGCCGTCCGTAACCAGAATTTGACATAAAACTAACCAAAAATAAAAAAAACAACAACAGAATTTTCACTGAATTGCTATGAGTTTTCAGTTAGCTCGTAAAATAATTGTCTGGGAGCTGGCAATAGAGCGCGACATATCATTGCCCCGTTGGCTTATGGAGCAGCTACAATAAGAACTTGCCCTGTAATTATGATGAGGCCAATACAAGAAACGACCCTAAACGTGGCCGGCCCCCTCTGAGGTAATTAAGAAATCCTCTTTCTGTGTGTATGGTATTTTTTTTTTTGGGTTTTATGTTCGCGGCTCTCTGTGGACAAAAAGTTTCACAGAATTTGTTTCTGTTTGTTGTCGCTGAATGCCGGCTTCGGCTTGTTTTGATGACTTCACTTAAAGTCAAATGGTCATCCATGTGGGTTATTATTATTATTATTTCTAGTATTTCATTACAAAATGTTGACTTGTTTTTATACCTGATACCCCACAAAT
Source organism: Lordiphosa collinella (assembly GCA_018904265.1). Lineage (NCBI taxonomy): Eukaryota > Metazoa > Arthropoda > Insecta > Diptera > Drosophilidae > Lordiphosa > Lordiphosa collinella. The sequence continues at coordinate 111,374 of JAEIFV010000432.1, read as the reverse complement.
AAAAGAAAGGGTATTGAGGGTTTGTGGAATTTATAAAAAATATTACTAAACTATCTCTCGGAGATAAACACAGCCCTCACCTGTACACAGCCCTCACCTGTACAGCTAGTGCCCTTAAAAAGCTTATTAAACTATGCAGGACTGATTCGAATTTACATAGTAGCGCTTAAATTAATAGCTTATAAAGGCAAGGGAGTGCATAAGGCTCGACTTGACAATTGAGGCTGTTAACCATAAATTTATATTTAAGTCCCAAATTTTTCAGTAGCAACGGAAGGACTTAATAAAGAATTATTTGACAACGTTTTTTTTTTGATAAAAAATAAAGTGTTAACTTGCAACGTTTATTTTAAAACTTAGAAATAGACTTTTACTCTTAACTTGTCATACTTTGCGATAAGCCACAGTGAAGAATGAAGCCATAACGCTCAGTATTCAGCAAGCAACAACCACGTCGGTGTTTTTCCGTGAACGTCGGGCTTCTTTTGTGAACGAAAATTCACGAACGAAATGGTTCAAAAAGAAGTTCGCTTGGGCTGGGTTGTGGACCGTAATTTTTTCCTCAGTGTAGGAACAATTTGTCGTTAGAAAACATAGCTGCTTAAGTATAGCTTTTAAGTAGCCTACCCGACAATTTCTCGTATGTATCCGATCATACGAGAATTACGTAAGTTTCTCTGGAAATCGAAATCCCTTTTCCTTAGGGATGCGGGTTTTAAACGGACATCAGTTGTTACGATAGTTTCTCTTAAGGGGTAGTACAAGTTGGGCCATAAAATCGATATTTATACTCAGTACCAGAGGTACACAGAGTATATTAAGCTTGTGCAAAAGTGTCTGTCTGTCCGTCCGTCTGTCTGTCTGTCTGTCCGTCTGTCCGTATAAACAAACAGATCTCAGAGATGGTAAGAGATAGAGGTTTGACATGTATGGAACATATGTTTCTTATACTTGCAGGCAGATCAAGTTTATTTTCAATTTTGGCCACGCCCCCTCCCGCCCCCGCAATATCGAAAAAACGTCATATATCCCACAGTTTTATAGATAGAAGGTTTGAACCTTCAGGACATATTTAATATTCGGGATTCTTTATCGATCCGCTGAAGGAATTTTAAAGATCGGATGAACGGTATTTGAGTTATAAGGAAAACAAACAATTATGGGCAGCACTTCACAGGTAATGTTATAGTCGGGCTTGACCGACTATCTTTCTTGTTTTAAATTTGCATATTTTTGTAGCTCAGTTATTCAAAAATATTTCCCCAAAAGGATTTTCAATAATACAGAAAAGCTAACTTCGTCTCGGCAGAAGTTTTGAATAGCCTTGCTGCCTCCATTGAAAACTAAAAAGTTTTTCTAACTAAGACAACTTTTCAGACTCTACTTTTCAATGACAGATATACTATATAGATATCCAATTTCGACCAAACTTAGTGGAATCATGGGAAACCATATCAAACTTAGAAATACAAAGTTTGAAGGCGTTTCCATTGAAAACAAAAAGGTTTTCCCACTAAAACTTGTTTTTCGACCTATCGTTCCTATGACAGCTATATGCTAGAGTCATGTGCAGCTTTTAAGTACCAAAGTGGGGCACACTCATCCTGATGGCCATTTGTCCAGTGGTGCAGTGCCCCGTAATGACTCCTATCATAGTTCTAGTCTTGTTCTTGCTAAAGTGTAGGAGTTGGGAAGTTCTTTTGGGTGAGTATCTTGCCAGAGTGATCGGGAGATGTTACACCCGGGTGTGAGGTCCGGTTGTCGTTCTGCCCTAGTTCTGGCCTTCAACTGTACTTCCGTCATGATATCTCGCAGTGGTCTTTAAATGTCCGTTACCGCTTGTGTCACTGGCAGCGCTGAACCGTCCTTGCACACTCGTTCGCTCCCTCGTTTCCCGGTATGCCTGCGTGACCAGGTACCCAGACGAGGGTGATGGAGTGCTGTTGGGTTTGGTTCAGTGCTGTCACCGTACTGCGGACTAGGTTGCTCTTTGTAGCGTTTGATGACAGAGCCTTAATGGCTGCCTGGCTGTCGACCAAGATTGAAATGTTCCTTGGAGTTTCCTCCAAGGTGTATATCAATTTGGCCGCCTGCCAAACAGTATAAATCTCTGCTTGGAAAACGCTACACCAGTTCGGTAGACGGTATGAGAGCAAGTTCTTAGTTCTTAGGAGAAGATGCCTGCTCCTGTGCCTGCGTCCGTTTTCGAACCGTCTGTATAGATGGAAAGCTCGTTCTCCCTGACGGTAGTGTCTTGCTTCCATTCCACTCTCTCCGGGAACCAAGTTCCAAAGTTGTAGTTCCATTTCTGAACTGGAATGAAGTAGTCGCTTCCCTTTGTCTCTGCATTTATTCCTACCTCTTGTAGGATGCTGCTGTGGCCTGAAGTAGATGCTTTAAGAAGTTTCAGTTCCCGGAGTCTTACTGCGCTTCTCGCTGCTTCATACTTCAGGAAAGTGTCTACTGGTTCCAGGTTCAGAATTACATTCAGGGCCGCCTGGGGGTAGAATGCAGGGATCCTATAATACCCAGGCGCTGCTCTTTGTTCTTTATGGAGGTTGCTTAGGTGGGATTTGGTGTTGGCCACCTTCCACCATACCAGCGCATACCGCCGTGTGTAACCAATGAATGATATACGGTTGCAGTCCCCACTTGCTACCGAAAGTCTTTTTGAAGGCGTAGTACGCACCTAGTGCCTTCTTCATTCTTTCCTCGGAGTTTCTCTTCCAGGAGAGTTTCGAGTCTAGAATGACAACCAGATATTTCGCTTCGTTGACCCGGTTGAGCTGCGTTCCCCCAATGGATGGGAGTGTGAACTCAGGGATCTTGTATCTCCTTGTGAACAGCACCAGTTGGGTCTTCTGTGGGAAGACTGTGCCCATCTTAGGGTGTTAGCAAGAGCGATTCCATTGCTCACTGATTCCGGGTAAGAATTCCCTACCACTTACCATTAGTACCGGTGTCAACCTAGATCCGTTACCCTTAAGGTAAGAAGTAGTTCGTGAGCACCAGGTTCAAAGGCGTTCGTGGTGTGCCTCTGTTGTTCTTCTTCAAGTGTAAGAGCCAGAAGTCTCTCAGCATTGTTTTCAAACAGAAAACGATGAAAGACTAATGGGTCAATAGTCTTTTGGAGAGCTGTGGTTTATCTTCCCTGCTTTGGGGATGAAGACCACTCTCACCTCCCTCCAACTTTCTGGGATGTAACCGGTGAGAAGACATCCCTTGAAAGTCATGGTCAGCCATGGCAGTAGATTCAAGATCGATACTTGCAACATGACTGGTCGGATGTCATCCGGTCCTGGTAATTTCCAGGGTTGGAATGTCTTGATAGCCCAGATTATCTTTTCGTCAATCATCATCATGTCTCTTTCCCCAGGTGCCTCGCTGATTTGTAGATCAGTTGACCCGACCTCTGGTTCAGCATCTAGGCAGCCTGGGAAATGTGTGTTCACGAGCAGTTCCAGAGACTCTTGACTGTTTCTTGAGTATGTTTCGTCCGGGTTACAAAGTAACTCCGGTTTGTATGGATCTTTGGCCAGCAAACGACGAAGTCTGGGAACAAGCAATATCCTCGCAAAATTTTGCCCAAGAGTCTCTTCTTGCCTTCCGTCACGCCGCTTTGAAAAAAACATCATACTTCAAAACATTTGAATTCGATTTTCGAGCTCAGCATTTCAAAGTACGCAAAAGAAGGTAAAAGTTGAAATAAGGCCACTTTGGCTGTTAACAAATGTACAAAATATACATAGTTTCAAGTTTTTCTATAAGGTTTCCTAAAAAATCGATTTTCAAAATGTAAACAATTTCAGGGTAGAGAATATACAATGAAAATTTTCATTGCCATTCTCGGTATTTTGCTTTATGTCTTGTGTCATTGCGCTACCAAGTTAAAAACTAAACTAAACTAGTTTTCATCTGAATAAGGGTATAAAACATTCGCATATTTCAAAGCATTTCCCGGTCATCTAGTTATACATTTGAGTTGTTAAAGCCAAGCTTCTGGTGTTGTTGCCGTGCTGGGCCAACATTAAGCTTTTAGGCCTGCCTTTTTTATTTTTGTCTGCCTTTCCTCTGCTTACTGGGCGGTCAATTGCTTTTGACCTGAACCCCAGCTGACTTCCCACTTTTGGTTTAGTGGTGTGTACTTTGCACATCCGTTAGTTTCTTTTCCGAAAAGGTTCTGGAAATGATTTTTCCTGTTTGGATTTTGGTGAAAGTTCGTTAAACGTTTAATTGCAAAGTGAGAACTCCAACAGTGACTGTGACAGCGGCAGCAGGATCGCTCCATATGGTGGAACTTTCACAACAAATTTTAGGGGAAAACTGAATGCAACACCACGCTTTCTTCAAATGCAATTTGCAATTGTCTTGGCCAATAATTGCAGCTAATGCGCCAAATAACAAAAATAAACGAAAAAGAAATTGCACAATTGGCTGCAACTGAGTCATATGGAAGAAACCAAAAACCCCCCACCCAATATTCAAACATTTAGAGCAACAAATGCTGAAATGACACAAAAATGTGAACAGTGGCAATAAGCGGAAATTTGGACTGAGAACTTCCGCAGATGAACTCTAGTTGTCTACTTTTATTTTACGCCGCGTCATTTCCTTATCAAAAAAAGGTGGAAAATGTCACCACGGCATAATTAATTATCCCTTTTGGCTACTGTTGTCATGCAGGCTCTGGCCAGAAAAAAACAACAACGAAATTGGAATTAATGTGCACCCCTATAAACGGAGAGCCATAAACATTATCGCATGTTCTACACTTAGATCATCAATGGCTGCGGGGGTTAGAATTCGGAACAGAGTCACAGGTATTGTAGGTACTGGCACAGGTACATCACCAACAACGCGCCGTCACGGTTCGATGACTATGTGAAAATATATCTATATAAATACTTGTACATACATACATATTTAAGCGCCTAAAACACATGAGCTGCAAATAGCTCAAGTAGAGAAATTTTTCATATATATCAACTGTCTAGCCAAAATGATAGTTACTACGTGGATACAGTTAAAAATACGTGTATACGAACTATTGTTAAAACTGTAGAACAAAGGAATTATATTTTGTCTAAGGGTTTATTGTATTAAAGTTAATGCAAATTATGCATTTAAATAGAATAGAATAGAATACTCTTATAAGCACTCAAGCGTCCTAAAATTATAAAGGGTTTCTCTGCGAGGTTCGAGCCATCTTTAGTCTTATGGGCCTGGGACCTGATTTATAAAGTTAATTTCGTCTGGTAAAGGTTTACATAGTTTGTAATCGAAAAAGTTTTCGTTCTTTCTGTTTCAACTTACACATTTTTCTTGTTCGGTTGGAACTTGTGCATAAATTTGGACATTATTTTTTACTGAACTAAAGAGGGACCAAAAAAAACTACTAAAAGAAGTCCATACATACGGACTTAAGTTAATACTTAAGGATATTCTTTAGCAGAGTAGAAAAATATTGATTTGAAAACACTTTGAATAATCCTGGAAATAAAATATTTATGTTTTTCCCTCGGTCAACTCGTTAAGATTGAATCAAGCCCATATGTGCAACTCTTCAAGCATGTTCCAGTCTAATATCAGCTTGTTACGAGGGCCGTCCCAGAAATAGCCGACCTAACTACTAAAACACAAAACTTTATAATTTTTTTTTTTTTTTCAACATAGGATCCTTTTAGGTTGATACACTTTTCCCAGCGATGCACTGTGGGCCAGAAATCTCATTTTTTGGCCAAAACTCTGGCATTTCTACACCAGACTAGCTAGGAAGCTAAAGTTTTTTACGAAATGTTCTTAAAAGATTGAACTTAACGCACATAATTTTTAAAAAAATAAAGAAATTTTAAAACATATTGATAATCCAAGTCAAAGTTGGAAAATTTTTCAACTTTTTGGATTTTTAATTTAAAAAAAAAAACTTGTGGTTAGACTTAAGCGAAATTTTGCAGAGAGGATATACAAGTGTAGATTGTTTCTAAGAAAAATAATTGTCATGATCGGATAAGTCGTTTATGAGTTATTAACTCAAAATAGTACTGACTTTGAATGCCCACCCTGTCAAGGATTTTCAGTCAATCTGACTACTTTCACCCTTATTTTTATTTATTTAACCTGTTCTATACAATCATTTCTTAAAACAAAAAATAAAATATAAAAAATTAATTAATTAAAAAATAATTTTTGTATGTATTTTAAACCGTAATTCCGTGCTTCTAAAAGTATGTTACACATTTTAATCCATGGGAATAAAAATACCTTAGCTCTCACAGTTTGGCTTCATGGTCCAAATTCCGAAGTTTTAAAAAAGAAAAGCATACTTTTCGGCTGACTTGAAAATTGAAACTGGCTCGATGCCAAATGGGGATACATTTTTAAAAGCGATTTAATAAAATCCAAAGCAAAACCGCGCAAAAGCGCATACCTCCAGTTATAGTACAATATTCAAAGAAAATTATTTGACATGTTACGAGTGATTAGCCAGTGGCACCCGTGGGCACTCTCAAATCAAAGTTGCCAAATGTAAAAAAAACCCAAAAAATTACTGATTTTTTCCATTTTTTATGAAAACGAATACAATTGGAAACTTCTTTATAATTTTTTATTTAAACCTAGTCCGTAGTCGAAAATATATAATTAATCTCTAGAAGCTGTTTCTTTCCTAGTTTCGACTATTCATTTTCCATTTTTTGGAGCTATTTCATGAAAAATCAACTTTGAATTGCTGCCATTCAAAAACCAAGAAGTGAAAATGTTCCAAATTTTGGCATAAAATAGCTGTAAGTATTCTTAATCGTTTTCGACAACCGTTTTCTCAAGTTTCCCAAACAAAAAAGTGGGACTTTTGGCCAAAATTTCGGCCTGCTGGCCCAGTGTGCGATGTTCAATAGCTTCGATACCTTTTTATACCCTGTTCCCATAGAAAATGGGAAAAGGGGGATCATGAAGTTGTGCAAAAGTATGTAACAGGTAGAAGAAAGCATTTGCGACCCTATAAAGTATATATATTCTTGATCAGCATCAACAGCCGAGTCGATTTAGCCCTGTCCGTCTGTCCGTCCGTCTGTCCGTATGAACGCGTCGATCTCAGAGACTATAAGAGCTAGAGCCACAAATTTTTGAATGTAGGTAGGTGTATACCCGATTCAATACGAGTTTGTTTCAGATTTGGAAAATTCCTCCCCCTCCCCCCTTTAAGCGCAAAAAACTGTCAGAGCCACAATTTTTAAGATAGACCTTCCAAACTACATATATCAAGTAAGGCCCAATATCTATCTATACTGAAAAGATCACTAATGCACGCGTTGTCAGTTATCGCGCGCGGCCGCATGCCATGCGTTTGTGTGTATGTTGGAGTGTGTGTATGTGTGAGTGTGTGTGTATGTAAAGAAAAAACACACGAAATCAAGGGAACAGGGTATCCCTTACTTGTTTATAATAAGAACTGTGAAGCTCTTCAAAATAGGCATTAACCTCGGACTCCACCTCTTCATAGTTGCCAAATCTTTTTCCTCCGAGCCATTTTTTCAAGTTTGGAAATAAGAAATAATCAGAGGGAGCTAAGTCTGGCGAATAAGGGGCGTGAGGTAGCAATTCAAATTTTAATTCATTAATTTTAGCCATTGCAACGGCAGAGGTGTGAACCGGCGTTTTTGTTCTGAAGTCAGCAAACGAGGCACCCATCTTGCGCATAACCTTTTCATGTCCAATTTTTCGGTCAATATGCGATGTACAGCACTTTTTGCAATGCCTACACATTCAGCTAACTCACGAACTTTCAATCGCCAGTCACTCAATACACATTTTTTAATTTTGGCCACCATTTCTGAAGTGGTCACCTCATTTGGACGCCCATTACGATGTTCATCTTCGCAGCTCAAACGACCTCGCTTAAACTCAGCCACCCAATATTTTATTGTTGTAAACGAGGGAGCAGAATTACGTAAGGTAGAATCCAGCTCCTTTTTAATATTGGTTGGACTAAGACCTTTTATATGAAAGTATTGTATCACATAACGATGACCAATTTTGTCCATGTTTGCAAATCAATAACAAGCGTTCTCTATTAAAATCGACAAAAAAAAAACTGTGCAAGGTAAAGGCACCAAACTTCAAACTTAAGCTTTTAATAGTCGGTACTTCCCCTTTCTAATATTTTTTGTGAACATTTTCCAACACTACTATGCTAGGTCGGCCATTTCTGGGTCGGCCCTCGTAGCACTTGGCAACAAGGTCCAGTATCTTGAATGGCTGGTAGTGATTCTAAATGATTTTCGTGTGCTAAGCAAGACTGCGTTTTCAGAAATTGTCCATCACGTTGAGATTTTTAGTAATTTGAGCTTAAAGTAGCTAAATTTGCCTTTTTTGACACTTTTTAGGAGCGTTTTTCGGGGAATCCATTCTATTGTTTGGACTCTCTTTAATACCATCGGAAAGTACTCCTTAGCTTTAAAATGAACTATCCCAAACAGTTCTGCAATTTTTTTCAATGGAGATATACCTCTTTTAGCACTTCTGTAAGAATCCAAAAATATCCTATTAATTGCTTGTGCCCCAAAGTTTGCAATGGATGGTAGAGACTCTAATATGTTTTCGTTTCCTAAACACAGTAAAGTACACCAGCAATAAAAATACCCTGTTCTTTTAATTTCGTGAGCCTTCATTCATTTTCTAAGAATGTGTACAAAGTTTGTCGATGGCATCGACCATTGCCATCTATCATCGGCATCTACCATCGACAATCGCCATTCACATACACAATTGCGCGCGAAATCGCGGTTATAAGCTAGTTTAAATATAAATAATTTCTGAATAAGCCATAAAGTTTCACCTACGTTTTAAGACCACATCGCGAACAGAGACCAGTAAAAAAGTTTGCACCTCTGTTTAAGATATAAACCAAATAGTTTAATAATTGCTTTCCCCTTAGGTAAAATCAATTCATAATAAATATTTTTACGGCCAAAGAAATCATTAGAAATTACAATTTAATTCCGAATCGTGGAACAGTTTGAGAATTTTATCTCCGTTTTTTATGTACCCTCATTAGACACATCTACTGCTTATTTATAATCATAAACTAAAGCATTGCTGGACTTCCTTTATTATTATTAAGCATTATTTTTTTTGCAGCTCATCTTCAGGCTGTTGTTTGGTTGTTGTTTAACCAAATGGAAAGCTAAACCATAGCATCCTCATCTATCTAACAGCAGCTGCAGCAGTTTGTATCTAGCAGTTTGTTGCTGCAACTAATTGCATTTAGTTGGACTCGAGCTCGTCTAACGGTGGCTTCCGTTAAGCGGCGGAATGATTTGTTTTTTTGTTGTTCCAGGCATAGAGCACCCAACTAAACTAACAGTAGCGAAAATACAATTTCCACATGAATGCCTGCGCACTCGCACTCGTACATATGTTCCGCAAAAAGGAAGCTTAGAATTGGGAGCCTTCAGCATAATGATAATGTGGTTCAATTAAAGGGTGATCATGGCTCGTGCTTCCGATGGGAAATTGCCTGGAATTTTATAAAAAGGCCAGCAAGTTCCGGTTAATGAGCGTCAAAGAAGCAGTTAAGAAGATTGCGTTTAAACGGTTTGGTAATATTTACAGAAAAAATTATGATAAAATTACAGAAGCGGAAGTGAAAATGTCAATGCAACAAAGTCAGAAAGGTGCTTCCACTGAAGAAGCACTAGTTTTTTTGAGCCATGGAAGAGTTAATGATCATCAGCCCAGCAAAGAGAGCCCAGAAGAGTGACCGAGCCAGAGAGCGTGTCTCTTTCGTTGGTGAAAGAGATGGCTAGCAAATTGAATGAACAGGTAATTACACCTGTGCTAATACGCTCCAACGATTGCCCAACGCCAGACAGAGACAACTGCTGGGCACTCGGAGTGGAGAGTCGAGGTTACAAAAACCCCGTGTCAACGTTGAATGCGGGCAAGTCGCAAAGTGGAAGTCAAACACGAACGGTGCGCGCCAGAGAGAACTCTACATTTTACTTACTTGCTTACCTGTCGTGTTGGCCACGTTTGTGACGATCCGATCAGTGCTGTGTCAGCCAGCGGCCTGCTCAGTTCGCTATCGCTAGAGGAGAGATTGGCCAAATTGAACAAACCAAAGTGCTAGATAAACTGATAATGCCATGGAAATTCAGAAATAACGTGGCGCTGCCCAAGCAAATCTCAAACTTAAAACTTGGAAAACAAATGAAAAAAAAAAACGCCAAAGTGTCAATAAAACTCTCGAATTCATTAACACAACACAAAACGTTCTATTAGTAGGCACTTGCAAATTTCAACAACACAAAAACAAAAACTAAAAAAAAAAGAGCGACGAGCCATACAAATTAGCGTGGCAAACTCATTCCAAATTGTATATATGTATATAATAGTCGAAAGGTCTTATAGACGCGTGTATAGCTAAAAAGTGTCTCGAACCCACAGACCCCCCGAGACCCAAGATGATCATAAAATTTATATATTTTTTTTTTGAAAAATCAACGACTACGACGAGACGCTGTCATGTCCTTGGCCTGTAACTGGGCAGGTGAGTTGAAACCTTTTTCGTTTTATGATTATTTTTTGGTTTTTTGATTTTTGTTTCTGGCTTCATCATTAATCACACTTAGGCTGTAGCTAAAACTATTAGTTCAACATTCTGTTTGAAATAACCGCAGAAAATCTAAAGGAGAAATGTATAACAAAAAGAGAATTGAAAACTAATTGATCTGGGGTAACAGTTGAAGATCATTCATTATGAAATTCATTATTGAATGAATGGATTGGAATTTTATGTTGCTGCTGAAAGAACACTGATTGATGCAGAGTTCGGCTAGAGTTTGGTGTTTAAGGGATTGTTTTGAGATGCTGAAAGTATGGGTGATATTTCGAGTTTAATTATGAAGATTCTTTTTAACAAAACCTCAAATGTATAACTGGCTTCAAATTATTTTGAGCTTGAAACTTTGAACCGATCGGTTATGAATTGTTAAGCATTAAATTTATTGTAGTAAACCGAACCGGTAACTTTAAAACCTTAGTGAACCCCTCTACTAAACCAGCTTTAGTTCTTGTGCAATACATTTATCTAGCTTATTTAAAAACCAATGTGAAATATAGTCAAAATATTTAGTACTTTTTGGTTTGTAAGCAGCATTAGACTGGATTTACACGGCTAAGGAAACTTCATGATGTTTTTGAAAAAGCTTTCGTTTGACGGAAATGGGGTGTAGAGGGGCAAGCGACACCTTTCGACACCTCTTTCCTACAAACGAAAGCTTTTTCAAAAACTTCGTAAAGTTTCCTTCACCGTGTAAATCCAGTCTTAGAAAGTACCTAGGTACTTGTATCTAGTTAGACTATAGTTTAATGAGAATTTAGTTTCAAATGATAATAAAGTTATTCTAATTAACTTATTCTTCCAATTTGAGTTTGTCTTTGTAACTATTAAAAACCCCACAGTTTGGAACTTATAACAGTGTTGATCCTTTTTACACTGTAAGAACTAACTGTATAGAACTAAGATACAATACCTCCACTTTGAATGTCAGTATTATACATAATTTACACAGAACGAACCTTATTCTATTCAAGGATCCCAACTCCTTTCACCAGCCGACTTTGCTTAGGAATTTCAAATAATCTAATAGCTAATCTTACCTCTTAAGAAGTTCAAAAACTTGATCCTGTCGCAACATGTAGAAAGATTTCGAGTGTACCTTGATAAAGGCGTTTATGAAGTTGACGAGTCCGGAGATAGTTAATTTATAAATAATTTTTAACTTAGGTCGGAGAATTCAAATAGGTAGAGTTCTGACTAAAAATTCTAAAAGAAACTTTCAAGAATATTTTCGTCTTAAAACTAAAAAAGAGCGGTATGTCCCTGTACTTTTCTTGGGAAACTCGGTACACAGAACTGTTCAACTGATTCCCGAGAATCTTTTGATCTTTTGATGTACCACTGCAGTATTTTCACTTATGAGATGTGTAAAGAATACCTCAATTTACATTGAATTGACTGTCAAAAAACTTATTTGAGAACTCAGATAGCCTACTTCTCATGTAGCGTTTCATATATTTTTGTGCTTCTCAGATTTACTATTACACTTGTCTTATAATTCAAGACAAGTGAAAACACTAAATTTGTATGGGATCCTCAAAGTTTTGGTTGGATAGTTTGTCCTTAATGAAACCATGCTTCAAAAGGTATATTCAGAAGCACCATTTTCATACCTTTACCTTTACCTAGGTTCTGGAAATTCCGAATACATTATCTAGGTATATTTTTTCACAGTTTCTAGTTAAAAAAAAAATGAGTACCTTTCCTATCACTGTTTGTTGGGATTAAGGGATGGAAACCGTTTCTTAATCGAACCAATCAAAGCCGTAACCGAACCGCTATTTTCTATAATAAACCTAAACACAAACCGAACCGTCGTTCTTTCGAAAATTCTGAATCGAACAAAAACCACTAAACAAAACGATTTGGTTCAGTTCACTGAAGAACTGTGAGTCCTAAAATGCTTACCTTCGACTCCCTAAAACAGATGCATCCGAATTTGGGTTAAACTTAGATTCGCTGATGACTTTACTAAAAGGGATACCACTAATAGACCGAACTGATCCTTAGCTTATCCATAGCTTATTTAAGTTTTCGCAAAAAATTCGGGCTCCGGGTCCCTCTCAGAAGTCCTGCATGTGATCCCGTACATCTTATGGAAGTTTCTACATACCTCTTAAAATACCTTTCATTAGGCTACATTTCTGATTATCCCATTTCCTCTATGGGAAGAGTTCCTCAATTATCTACCTTATTTAGCGATGGCAATCACTTATATGAGGATGTAAGAGTTATTCAAATTTTTTGTAGGAATTAAATATCGAAACTGTGCGAAAACTCACATATTCACTTCAGAAAAAGAAGAATAGAATGCCCTTAATAAAACTCTTTTATGTTTAACTACGTGATCAGATTGACAAAAATTTTTTAAAAATGAGTTAAGTGAAATGAATCTAGTTTTCGCTATGCTTTTTAAAGCAAGAAACAGCTGAGCAAAAGTCACTAAGCAAAGAGGCACTGCACATTAGTCACTAAACAAGAGTCAGTGAATAAAAGTCACTGAACAAGAGTCACTGAACATGAATCACTGAACAAGAGTCACTGAACTTGAGTCACAGAACAAAAGTCAGTTAACAAAAGACACTGAACTAAAGTGTCCTGGAAATTTCTATAAATTTTCATATAAACATTTGAATTTCCATTAAAAACTGCTTGACTTTAAATTGGAGAGACCCAAATAACTTACGTTACTTGATCAAGTGACTAGAGTTAAGAGAATTGAAACCGTCTACTCAAAACCAATTTGATTTAGTTGTAAGTAATCGTTTCACTTTACATATATAAAGGCCTGTTCCCATTTCCGAGTGGAACTAAAAAGTAAAACGGTTGCAATTCCGAGTCGTTTTCATTTTGGTGTTCCCGTTTCCGAGTGAATTAGCAATCGATTGTCTTTTCGAATGAATGGGCGTATTCAGCAGACAAATCCGACTTACGATTACTGATTTACGATTTGCGATTGCTGATGATTCTCTGCTGAATGGCATTAATTGAAACTCTGTAGCTTTTGAACTTTTGGTTAAAAAACAACCTTTACACAAATAGACTTTAATATTTACGGACAATATATAGAAAATTTTATGTGAATCATTGCACAAAGGTAGACTGACCTAACAATCGGTTACCAAACGTCTTTGTGGTGCTTTTCAACAATCATGATTGTTAAATTTACCAATCGCAATCGGCAATCACTTCATTCAGCAGGTAAAATCGGCATCGTAAATCATAAATCGTAAATCGGTTTACTGCCAATGTTTGAATCGTTATCGAATTTTAATTCAGCTATAAGGCAGCCTTAATGATTTTGATTAGCCGTTGCGCAGGTCTGAGTCGAAAAAGCTCGTTTTCATTTCAGCAAACGTTTGTTCGAAAATCTTCCTGATTTGGAAATTTACTAAGGTCACATTAAGTCGACCTTTTTTAAGTCGGGCCATATAATGAAAAAGTTTTTTCTTTTAAAAACTTACACACCCGGTCACCTTCAGCAGTTGTTGGCGCCAGCTGTGACGTAACTACAGAGCCATGAAAAAGCTTCTCAAACTTTGCCTTTCGGATTCTGCGTTAAACTATAAGTCCCTTTCTCTTGTGAGAAAATTGGAAGCATACAAGCCAAGAGATTGAGAGAAGCTCGGCTTTGCTTTTTGGGGCTGCAAAGTCAATTACTTATTGAAGTATGTTGGTTTTGAAATTAAATTTTACTGTGAGAAATTAAATTTTACGGTGTGATCGGTTCTATATATAAAGTGCCGAACTAACTCTTGTGTGTAAGACGATTTGGGAGAGTTAGCATTGGTAAATTTCTCAGAATTTGTTGTTGAAAACTACCACACTTTATCCATTCAATGAATCTACCAATTCATGATTTGCACCCTAGCTAGCAGTAAGGGTGAAGGCAGGGTGCCTTTTTTTAGCTGTCAGTTGCTTCCATACATGTGTTAACACTTGTCAAAAAATCTGCCAGTTGACTGATGCCATTTATGTTCAGAGAAATCTGTCAAAATTCCCATATAATCTGCTCAGTCTGAACAGACTGCCAGATAAGTGACACAAAAAAGTGTGAAAGCTTGCCAGTGTGTGTGAGCAACTCAAAGTAATCCTTTATAAACGCATTTTCACACTAATGCGACGAAGATCATAGGAGGCGCACACACACACACACAAAGGCGTCTATCTGTTCAGGCTGTCTTCCGTGTTTTTTGCACGCATGCTGCTTTGGAATTCCCAAGCAGTTTTGGCTTCGCAGGTATGGAGAGGCTGCTGTTTGAACAAGTTCAGACTAGGCGTGATCACTGATGATTGAGGTTGGTCCCTCATGAAACAGCTGTATGATCTACCAGACTCCTTTGTGGTATTGTGTGTATCTGCTTAAACTCCGGCTAATAACTGCAGGTTTAAACGCATGCAAAACATACCTGCTGTATACTATTAACTGGTCACTGGACATTGGCAGGGATTCAGCTCGTGTCCAACTGTTCTTAATTTTACAGTCACTCTTTTTTTCACACATATTCTTCATGACTCTCAAAGAATGTGTTTACATATGTAAAGTTGCTTCTGAGTCTAAGTCTAACCCTTAGGTTCTTAACTTTATGGCTAAAGATGACCCCCAAGCTAAGTTCTAATTCTTCGAATTACCTTTCCCCAATTCTTCCTCATCTTTCTTTTACAACTAGAAAGCTTTTACCGCTATCATATTTTGAACCGGCCAACTAACATTTAGCCCTAATTCAGCTGTCATAACTCAAACGCAACTGAGTAGGAAACGAAAAACTCCCGCCTATTCCGTCGCTTTCTGCTCAATCATTTCACATAATTTGTACCATGAAAAACATTTAGCGGCGCTTTAAACAAGTCAATAAACGATTAAAATAATGATTTTTCAAAATACACAAAAGGTAACACGGCCCACAAAACAAAAATTATAACAAAAGCACTCAAAGAAATAAAAAAAATAAAAGGGAGAAAAAATTTATGATATAATAAAAGGCAAAAACTCAGTGCCTATAATTGCGTTGAGTTGAAGTGACATCATTTTCTGTCGATTTCATTTTTTCTTCGGGCCACCTTCTTTTTTTTTTTGGTTTTATTTTCGGGGCAGATTTGGTAAACAAGTTGTACAGTGACTGAGAGCATTAATTGCTATGACTTTATTAGGATATCAGAGAAGCAACACCACACAGAGGAGAAGCTGGAGAACCAAAATGCTGAAGCTTAAAGCTGATCTTGTTGTTTTGAGTTATGTCTCATTAGTAACACGTGTGAGTAAGGTAAGAGTAGGCTGTGGCAACGACAGAGGACAGGGTGTCTTCTTCTGGTTCTGACTGACTGAAAAGTCAGTTGAGCTCAACACATACAGTTGCAATATCAATTACAGCATGCCACAGGAGCAGTAAGCAGTGAGCAGTAACTGGTTTCCTTTTTTTTCTGTTTTTTTTTTTTTTATAATCGGTACTTAGGGGGTATTGCAGGGGTATATGGAATTAAGGGGGAAAGGAGAGGAGGATCCTTAAGATAAGCCTGCTTACTCTATAAATGAACAATTTTTCAAAAAAATTAATTGTTCACCTTCGCTTAGGTAAATGCAAGGAACGTCTTGTTTTGGATTAGTTATTATAGAATCTAAATTATTAGAATTAGGATTTACTTTAATGAGGTTTTCAGAGACTTGCAGCCTGGGTTTTAAGTTGATGCAAATAGATGGGATCCACCAGTGTATTGATCAAGGATTCAAAACGGTTCTGTGCAGATCCAAAGCGTACCGAACCGATCATTTCTGCTCTGTACTTTCATTGTTTGTTTTGGAATCAAAACTTGTCCTAAACAGAAAGTGTTGGAACTTTGACTATCCTTGAAAATTGTTGACAAAAACCAATACTAATAAGGTTTTGATGGGATCGAATCTGTACAATATTTTTTTTATATTAACTTTTCGACATGTTACTTAAGACGTCGCAGAGTCGCGGTGCTTGAATTTTGTGTCGAGGGTGCAATCCCTGATTTACAGATCCACAGCTTTCACTGAGTCATGTTAATGAACAGTGCATTAACAGCAGCTGTTAATATAATCCATGCTCTTAAATAGCAACCAAATGCTTTAAGTTTTATCAAAAAGGGTATCCCCCCGTCGACTCCATTCATACAATAACCTCTCCTACTCGTTTGCTCCTTTCGGCTCGCAAGGTTTCATGTTGCATTTGCCTTGACTTCTTCCTCTCAGAAAATGACCCAGAGCTATCGCCACCACCACCACCACCGCCACCACTACCAACAACTGTCTTGGCCATAAAGTTTGCAGCAGGAAACCAAGACCAGAGCCGGAGTCAGGCAGCAACAATTTGCAAACTCATGATGCAGCCTTAAAAGGCCGCCTCATCCGCTCTGGCAAATAACAAAAAAAAAAAAAAATAACAACAACAAAAAGTGCGTGATTTGTGTGATGTGCCCAAGCCACCAGAGAGGACAGCTCTTAGCCAAAAGAGAGACAGAGAGCGAGAGCGGCAAACTACAGCTTCAAGTCTCAAGCAATCCATCAGGGCAGTCAGGTCTGTTGACCCCTAAGTGCTCTCCTCTTGGTCTCTGTTGGTGGCAGTTGCGCATGTCTAATTGCAGTCAGTTACAGCAAAACTGGCAACAAGTGAGACTCTCAGGTTCTACACTCCACTCCGTGTGAATCCGCCACCTGACAGCTTGTGATAATTGCCAGCGGGTCAAGTCAAGTTGGTAACAGCAGCCAGGCAGCCAGGCAGCGGCAGCCAGTCAGCCAGTAAGCCGACAAGCCAAGCCAAGACACTTGGCAAAGTTCAAGTTAACATTTTGGAGAGTGCTTCTTAAATTTCACAGACATCAGACTCAAGGGTTAACGAGATATTTTAAGAAGCTGGATGCGATATATTTTTCTCAAAAATTTTAAAGGTGAACTTGAGAGAATATCGTTTTAATTATCTGATTGGCCAAAATACAAATTTTGTTTACTAGTTTGCCCTGAAGACGGTTGACGAGGTGTGCAACTGAAATATAATGGAAAATAACCAGAAGAATTTATGTGTGTATTTTTATATTTGAACTGACCTCGTGTCGGCCATCAACCGTTTATATTCAGAAAAGTACCCAAACTAACAGTTTTTAACTAGTTTTGTAAATACTTGAACAAAAGGCTCCGAAGCGTATTTATATCTTAAATTGATTCGTAACTTAAGCTCCTAATTCTAGCATGTTCAAAGTTTTAGATGAGCATTAATAGACTCATGGTTCAACATCGGTTATCAATCCATTTAAGACTCTGTTTTTAAATCCTAAAATAAATTATTATCCTTACCACGCTGGTTTTCATCCAAGCTCAAAAGCCGGTGCAGAACCATACCTCGGTTCAGGTTTTTTGGATACCCCGAACCTTATAAATTAATAACCTCCCAAGCCTGAACCCATATCATCATCTTCTATAAAAACCTTAATAGTTTTCTTAACAATTTCTCTGATAAAATCAATCTAAAGTAGTGAATACGTTCTTCATTTAGTAAGAACTCGTATTAAAAGTTATATTTACATATACAAAATTGTGTTCTAGGACTTCGAGTAGTGTTAAAAGGTAACAATATACGATTTACGCACAAGTTCTGTGTCTTTCACTAGAGAAGTAAACACTTTTGACAAACATAATATTAGATAATTTGTCAAAAATTGGATATATGTAGAAAGGTTTTGGTGCCAATTCTTGCATCTTAATGCAGTTTATATTTGCTTACTTTGCAAGCGAACCTTTTCGTTTACTTCGTATCATAAGGAACATTGGAAAAAGTGGTCGGCTACCAGTTCAGCACTGACATAGCGAATGCCCAGACCAATACAGATTTTATTCAGATTATGATAGTCTGTAATTAAGAAATCTGTAAATAGGCAAAGTGAATGTTAGCAGGCTCAAGGTCAAGGATTGATTATAATTCAATGATCAACAGAAAAATTCAACAGAGAATACATATGAACATGAACAGCAGCTGTGGCTGTGTAGACGGCCGTTTTGGCTACCACCATGGCTAAGCTTTCGTCTGAAAGCTTTCAGTTGCTGTCCCACCATTAAGCCATTTGCAAATCCTATTTAAAAACCGCACAAGCCAAGAGATTGAGAGGAGCTCGGCTTTGGCTCTTTGGGGCTGTGTCAAGCCATTTTACATTTTACATATTCAAACAATCCAGACGGCGAATAAAGACTTGAGAATTCCAAGTGCACTAATAGCGAACAAAATTTCTACTTGTCATTAAGATCCGCTTTTTAGGGTAGCTAAAGGTATTCAATGTATCTTTGTTGTTTGTGGCCACTATTGTTAATTACAGATATACCTTTAGCTACCCTAAAAACGCAGCTTAATGACAAGTAGATCTTTTGTGCGCTATACCTAAGATTTATTTCTTTTCACCATTTACCGAATAATATTTCGAATTTTATAAATTTTGCAGTCTTGATTTGGTTATAATGATAATAGTTCAAGACATTTGAATTAACTGTTATAACCATCCCAGACTAAGAAGGATAAGGTTGACAGAAATTCACTAGACGACTTACCAAATAGTACCTTTTGCTTTATAAAGTGTTTGAATCTTCGTTATAAGGTTTAACGTGACGATCTTTCGGTAGTATTTGAGTGATCATATAGGCACCTTCTTAGCGTGGCAACAACTTGTGCGAAGTGCCAGTGCTGGCAGTTTCATTTAGGGATAATCCTACTTAAGCTACTTCATTATCACTTTGAGAAGTGTTTTGCTAAAGCCATTTTGAAGGAATCGAAGCCGTATATCGCATTCATCGTTACTGGGAGCTAGTGAAGTATCCTTAGAGAATCAGTGGCTCAACGCATTAGCACTCTGCGACACAAATGCTTAATGCAAATAAATGGCATTTGTGGAGGCCAACGTACTTTTACTAAAGCAATCCGCATAAGTCTTGAAGTCGATCAGGCCACTATTAGTGCCCAAGTCTAAATTGCTGAGGCGCAAACTCTACGTCCACCTATCCCAGTCTCTGCAATATAATGGTTAAAAGTGGAATTAAATTAGTGTTTTTTTTTGTTTTTTCCTGCTAAAGTTTAGAACTCGGACGAACTAAATCGACTCCGTTGGTTGTCAACTCCATATACGCTGGGTCAGTACTCAGACAATCTAAAATTTCCGCTAATACTCACAGAGAAAAAATATAGAATTTCATACTTGGATCAAGAATCAGATTCGATAAATCAATTCTTGATCAGGCAATTTTCGTTAATGTTTATGTGATCCGAGTTTCAATTGAACCAACTACGAAACATTCTCAAATCAAGTAGAACAATTTTTGAATAAAGTGCTAAGCGTACTCAAACCCCAGATTGCTCATTCTTGAATCAAGAGCAAAGTCCATTGTTAAAAGCCAAGAATGTTCGTTCTTGTGTCAAGAGCTCTTTGTTCACTATTGAATCAAGAGCTTCACAGATTCAAAAGTAAGGGCGCCCATATTCCAATCAAACAACAATTTAAATTCAGTTATGTTTTTCCTTTTTCGTTTTATTTTATTCATAGAAAATGAATTGTCAAACTATGTAGCAAGTTTTAGCCAGCTCGAGAAACAAAACACCACAAAGCGGCAGCAGTCTTTGCCTGTCAACTGTTAGTTCAACAGCCGTCTCTCCATACCAGCAATGCCATAACTGCTTGGGAATTTCAAAGCAACATGAGTGCAAATATCGATGGCGTTTCCCTACACACCATTCTCCCATAAAAACGAAACTGTAAGAGCGGACTCAACGCTATTCTCTCTCACTCCCCTCGCCTAAAAACACTAAACAGAAAACAAATTTAGCTCGATTTCAAGAGCAAAATTCTTGAAAATTCAAGAAGGAATAAATTATTTTTTTGCTCCTTTCTGGGTGTACCCATCAGAATGCTCATGGCGCCGCTAACTTGACAGGCAGAAGCAGTTCTTCTTGTCTGCTTATGCTTATGCTTATATTAAAATTCAGTGTGACCGTTTGATTTTTAATGGTATTTTGAACATTGAACAGTCACATTGGACTCTACGCTGACCCTTTTCAGAAAAAGCTGTCAGTTCCGCATCTCCGAAAATTAAGTTCGTCTGAGTACTAAGCTTAAGGGTCTAGCCTAGACCAGTGGTCGGCAATGGGAGCAAAGCATCTACCACTGGCAACTGAGAAAGTTTCCTTCAACCAAAAAAGGCAGAGAGCTTTAAAAATCTTAAGCTGTCTTTACACTTGTTGTTATATCTCTAAATATTCGGTTGTCAAATTTCTCTAAAGAGAAAAACTCTCAAATAGAACCTGTTCCTATTTCATCAAAGAAGGCTAAGTTTTCTAAATAGTCAGAGATATTTGCGTTGCTATTACACTATCGTCAGATAATCTCTTTAGAGATATATGAAAAGTGTAAAGGCCCGTGCTAGTGTGTACGACCGCTGTGCAAGAGGTCGTGGGTTTGATCCCGCCTCGGAACATCTAATGAAAAAGTTTTTTCTTTAAATAAACTTACACACCCGGTCAGCCCTCACTGCTGTCAAGCCATTTTTTACAAAGGCAGCTTTACCTGTTTTTCTTTGACTGTTTTGCTCTGGAAATGGAGAGCTTTTAAGCTTGTTGTAGATTATTTAGCCTTAACAAACAGCCCAAAGGTACAAGACCGAGCTTCTCTCAATCCCTTGGCCTGTGTACTTTTAATATTTTCACTGGAGAAAGGAACCTACTGTTCAACTCCGTATACGAACGGCAAAGTTTGAGAAGCTTTTTCATGGCTAATTGCTTCACAGTTGGCGCAAATAGCTGGTGAAGGGGACCGGTTTTGCACACTACCTGCTGCAATACAACCGTCCGAAGTATGCTTAACATATTAATAAATTCTGCCCAAGTCTCTGCTTTCATTGTCGAATCCTGGTCTAAACTCTTTAATCACCATTTTGTGTCTCAAGTAATCTTTGGATCGATCCGAAGCTAAGCTTTGCTTTCAATCAAACTAAACCTCTGAAAAATATATCTAACTAAATAATGAACCATTTACTCTTGTTAGCATTGAGTTTCATAGCCAATTTAAAAAAGTATCAGTACATTTCAGCTTGCTTACATCATTATTTCAGGCTAATTTAATTGTTAATCTCGAACACACTGGGAACCAAAATGAATCTCTTCCGTTCCCCATTTCATTAGGTTGACCATAATACAAGTCAAGTGGCCAAAGATTTCTCATTCAAGTGGCTTGTCACTCTTCGGCTGCTGCCGTTGTGTTTTTCTAAAAAAGTTGCTGGGTTTCCTGGAATGGCCCCACCAGACAGACAACCTTCTCTCATTTTATGTATGTTATTTTTATGTTTGTTTTTACATTTTAAATTTTTTTTTATTTTATTTTTTGTGAAATGCTGACAGTAGCGCTGACCTTTTTTGTGGTTGCTGCTGGTTTGGCTGCTGGTTTTCGGCAGAAGTTGTAAAAATGCTGTTTCAAAGCGCCGCCACAAACCGTTGGCGTTAATGATCACCGCTGGGCATGCGAGAAGGAGGAGCGGTAGGGTACATTTCCTAATAGCAAGCTCAAAATACACTCTGAACGATTTTGGGCTACTGGTTGCGTTTTCACGCAACAAATGGCAACATTTAAAAGTCCATTTCGCCAGGCAGCAGCTCATCCTCATCTTCTTCAGCTGGGCACACAGGTGCACAGCGGGCAGCAGTCACAACATAACGTTGGCTCATATATCTTTAGTTCTCTGAATGGGGATTGGGATGAAGACAGCGGACGAGGCAGGGTAGCTGTGCAGAGAGGCTGGCTCAATTGATGCTGACAGCGAATGAAAGGCTCTGCTGAGGCTGAGGCTCTGACTCAAAAGACTTGCTAGCTGAAAGGCTATAGACACGGTAGAGGCCAACCACAATACACAGTGTCTTGAGTGTTGTAAAGAAAAACGACACTAAAGATAAAAATTTGTATCGTAATCCTCTCTTAAATTTTAGAACTCATAAACTATCATTTAAGAGTTCATCAGGCTACGAATATCACTTTGAATTTTATATATATTTAAATTTGTCTTTAAGTTTTCTGCATTTTAAGCCTTTTTCAATCATGTGTCCCACTGTGCCTGACTGCTGCTGTTTTGTTTGGTTACTTCCTCTGCAGATGTATAAACCAGTTTGCTGGTTGGTAGTTTGGTTTGGCCCCCAAGACCACAATGCGGCGGATGACTTCGACTCCCCACAAGATCAATTCTAGCAGATTTCACTTTTTCCTTTTGGCCAGGCTCAAAGTTGGGATGTCAAGTTTTTTGTATTTTTTTTTAAGGTGCAGCAGCTTGTGCAACGGTTGCCTTGTCGTCGTTTTGTTTGTTGCCCCATCCTTTGCTTCTTGCAAACATTTTTATCTCAATGAGTCGAGGCAAACATGTTGCATGCCACAAATGTGCGATTGGCATGTCAAAAGAATTATGTATTGATTTTTGATTTCGCCCCGAAAAGCGGAAGTTTTGCTTAAAAGAAAAGCTTATTAAATTCCAAACATCGATCAGAAAAGAAGGTGGTGGTGGTGGGCTTGGAAACAAGTTTCACCTGTCCAAAAGTGGGCGCCACTTTTTGCGGCCAAAATGAATGACACTAAACGCTCCTGACAGCCGAACATTTGTTTATTTTTAGAGGTATTTAATTAGTTTTCGACCAAATTATGTTGGTAAATTGATTAAGCCAGATATAGAGAGGGGGAGTTGTGGTCAATCCAGCCCTGCCTTAAAAATAACAGAAAATAAATTGCTTAAGGAGTTGAGGCTGCACCCACGCCAAATGTTCGTTTTGACTGGGGGCGAGGAAAGAGTTGATAAAAATGATCTTCAACCAAGCAGAAGCCGATCTTCAACATTTTTGAGCAGAAAATTGCCACATACTAGCTTGCTTGAGGCGTAACAAGAGATTGATGTTAAGAACTAATGAAGATCATATATGGAGAATTTATGAGTGGAAATGTTTGGTTTTAGAAATTTGTGTGGTTTACCTAGTGTTTGAGCTATTGAGATGATAGAAAATGATTGAAAATGTGAAAATATGTTAGTTTGAATTGAAAATTACTTTAAAGGGAAGTATAATAAATCGGTAATTTTGTGTTTTAAATTCACAGAAATCTGGGAGTAAGAATTTGATTAAATTAAATATAGTAACACTAAGCAACAGCTGAAATGTCCTTAAACATTTTTGTTTACTTTTTTTGAGGAATTTTTTAAGTTTAGTTTTTTTTCTTAAAGTGCTTGTTAGCCGTTTTTAGGTCAAAGATGTATTATAATTCAATAAACAACGAAATCAACAAAGATTTTGTACATATGGGCAGCTTTGGATACTCAGACAAACTGTTTCGATGGCCTACCGGTAACATCTCTTCAGTGTGTTTTTTAAGTCCTGATACCAACAAGCCGTTTGCAAATACCTCTTTAAGCTAGGAAGCAAGTTAAAGCTTGAGAATCGAATGAATATCCAATTGCTTCTACTTTTAGCTTTGATTTTATCCCAGCCGAAAAATATGCAAATTTGCTTGAAGGTAACCCGATAAGTTGAATCTTTGTTTTTGGTTAGCCTCTGTAAAGTTGTCTGAACATCGTACAGTATAAACATATATGCCAAGATTTCTTGTAAGCATGTTTATAAAGGGTTTGCTCCCATTTGATTGTTAATTCCAAGGTATTTACTGTTTGTTTATAGAGAAACCGGTAAGGTTTTTATAACAAAAACATTTCAGCGAGAATACTGTTTATGGATATGTGTATGGGTTTTAGCGACCTATTTTGATTTTCGTCAAAGTGCTTGATAGAAAATCTTTTTGTTTGATTTTGTCAATTATTGAATTATACGCCCTGTTCCGAATCCCGAGTCGGTTTTCGTGTAAACGTTTGCATTTAGAGTTTAAATTTAACAATGTTATATGGAAGGTGACAATCATTCCAACGGTTACTAGATTACGTTTGACGAAAATCGGAATTGCTGAAGCAGCTGAAACCGCTCAATGCAAAGTGGATTCAATTCGTCTAAAAGCCATAGACATTCTGCTTGCTTTTGATATAAAATTGTGAACTTTTCATTAGATTATTATATTTTGATGATTAAAAAGAGATTACTATCATGTGCGATAAAAATAAATCTCGTAAATGACTCCTGCATATGCTCAACTCGAAAAAGTCTCGCACTTTATTGGAAATATGACTCGAAAATAAGTCAAAGCTGATCAGAAAAGCGTGATATAAACGACTCTTTCAAGAAGAGTCGCGGCTAGGGCACCATTTTCTCCCGACGAAAATATCACTTGTGATTTGGAAAACGAGCGCACTTATGACTATTTTAATCAGACCGAGGACTCAAAAAATACTCGAAAGTGATCAAAAATTACAAAAATGTTACACATTAGTTTCAACACTTTTGTAATCAAAAAAGTTGTACGCCACGAGACACGATTACATTTGTTAGGTTTTTGCTATAATAATCAGGGATGCAAACATGCTGAACCAAACCGAAAACCACAAATGAAAACGGTTCGGTTCGGTTCAGTTCACTGACGAGTCTCAAGACGCACAAATTTTGGGAATTTTGATCAAATTGCTACGATAAGTCCTTATTGGTGCCGGATTTATGTAGCACCCAACCATTTTGAAACATGCAATTGTCCACCGACCTCTGAATATGCCTGTCATAAGTTAACATTCCTTCTTTGCAAGTTGCTAGTCGGTTTATTTCTCCAGCTTCTTCACATCTATTAAAGTGATATCATTATGGACGAAGCAAGCACATCCAACTACTCAAACTTTTTAATTCTCTAGGAATTCAGTATCGAAATGGTCGAAAAGTCACATATCACTTTAGAAATCATTATACTTCGAATATTGAATCAAAAGTTCGGGGAAAAGACACTATAGGTGAGATTTAATACTTTAAAAAGTTTTTCGATGTAAGATAGCTTTCTTTTCAATATTTAAAGCATTAGCTAGACCAAATAAAGTTGGTTCAAACAAAAACCTGGGGTGTAATTCCTATTAAAACCAGTACTACTACTTTATAATGTGTTCGATCCAACTGGTTTATAGTTTTTCAAACTTCTGCAGCTTCAAAAGTCCAAAACAATTACTTTCTGAACAGATTTAAGGATATTTTTGAATGTTAGACTTCAGAATGAGCTTAAAGGGTTAAGGTTTGGTGGAATAAAGGGTAATCTTAGAACAAAAAAAAAGTTTTGGACTTGCGGCAACTTCAAAAGTCTAAAAAATGACTTTCCGCGCAGATTTCAGGGTAAATTGCGACGTTATACTCAACAAAAAGCTTTAC
Source organism: Lordiphosa collinella (assembly GCA_018904265.1). Taxonomy (NCBI): domain Eukaryota; kingdom Metazoa; phylum Arthropoda; class Insecta; order Diptera; family Drosophilidae; genus Lordiphosa; species Lordiphosa collinella. The sequence goes on along the minus strand of JAEIFV010000432.1, from coordinate 85,454 downwards.
GAGTTGACATAGGGTGAAATTAAGGACGATCCAAGAAAATAATTGACTTTCTAACACGTTATCGGACTGCTTTTCCTTCGAAACTTCGGAAAAATATCTTTTCGTGCAGACTTTCGAGCAAACTGAGACTTTATACTTAAGAGACTCGGCAAAATTAATAACGATCCTTGAACAGAAATGCGTTTTTGACAACTTTTGGACTGCCTTACCTAGAAATAGATTTTCGAACAGATTTAAGCAAAATTCGGGACGTTATTCTTAAGGGTTAATTTTTGTCGGGAATTAGGGCGATCCTGGTTAGCCGAGCGGTACTTTTTATACTCTGTACCAGAGGTACACAGAGTATATTAAGTTTGTGCAAAAGTGTCCGTCTGTCCTTATGAGTAAACAGAACTCAGAGATGGTAAGAGATGACATTTGACATGTATGGAACATATGTTTCTTATACTTGCAGGCAGATCAAGTTTATTTCCAATTTTGGCCACGCCCCCTCCCGCCCCCGCTATACCGAAAAAACGTTTTATCTCCCACAGTTTTATAGAAAGAAGGTTCGTACCTTCTGGACATATTTAGTAATCGGGATTCTTTATCGAACCGCAGCACCGGTCGCAACGGTGATGGGCACTTCACGGGTACAGAGTATGTTATAGTCGGGCTTGACCGACTATCTTTCTTGTTTGGTTAGGTGATGGGGGAAAAGTTATCCCGCAGTTCTTTAGGCAAGCCTACCAAATAAGAAGGAGACAAGCCGACAAAGTCAGTTGAGATCCAGAGTTCCTTATAAGAACGTCCAATAGATGGTTAGATGGAAAAACTAGAGAGTTTATGGTCACATGTGTTGGGTTCCAGGGAAAACTCTAAAGAGGGCACTTCTGATTCAAAGGAAGCTAGGTATCGACAGCTGTTGAGGATCGTTACATGTCCCTTAGCACTAGGAATCGACAGCGGTCATTAGGCCTAGTTCGCCGTCGGAGCCTAGGTTCGCTACAATATTTAAAAGCTGTATATTAAAATGGATCGTGGCTTGTTAGTGTGATTAAAACTTGAAGGTTAAGGAAAAATGAAAAGTCGGAAAATTCTCAGCAGTTGGCGCTGTTGAACTGAAAAACGAAAGATCAGTTCAATTCAATTACAGCTCTACACGTGGCGCAGTAGGCGGTCATACCATTTGACAGATTTGACAATGCCAAGAAGCATTGTTCGGCGTTCTTAGAATGCAACGCGACACCGAAATGATGCATCACATCAAACGGAAGAGGAAAATGCTATTGAAAGGGAATCAGCTCGAATCATAATGATTAAAACTGGTACAACACATCAACAGCTGTCTTTGACTGGGCGCCCAATTTTAGACTGTGGCCTTAAAATTTGTATGAACACAGAACTTTCTTATCTTGTTCAACTATAGAATCAATGTGATTTTGAAAAATCTTACTTCATGGCATTTTTGGGCATTTCTGATCAATGTGGAATGTCTAAGGTTGCAACTATTTGAGGCAGAAGTCATGTTTAACTAGACCATATTTTGAGCATTTTAAGCATAAAATTCATGAAACTTTTTGAGTGATCTTTAAATGATTCCACAAATGGAATGGAATGGTTGAATGACAAAAAGATGACAATGAACTTATTTTATAATGATTTGGGTTCCCACTCTAAGCTGAGACAATTTTTTCCCTTTTTTTTCCTTAATTTTTTTTTATACATCGCTGCTAATGAAGATTCGAGAGGGCGAGAGAGACACGCGTGAGCTTTAGTAATTAATAAAAATTTCAACCAAAACTGACAAGACAGTCAACTCAACACACAGATACAGATACAACGAAAAAAAAAAAAACAGTCCAAACAATGGCACAAAACCGTTTCAAGCTTATTTTTTTTGGTTTTTGTTTTATTTTTGTTCAGCCCAAACGCATTGAAAAATTGTAGGCATTGTTCGGGCCAACAACTACTACTCGAAACCAGAAAAAAGTACACATACACGACTTTTTCGTAACAGTCACGTTTTTTTGTTGCTGTAGGTATTTTATTTTATTTACTTTGCTGACAAAACAAAAAACCAAAAAAAATGAGATACTAAAAATCGAGAAGTTGACGCATCGTGCGAGCAAACAAATCATAAAAAAGGTAGCCACAATGAAGAAGCATAAATACAACAAAAAAAAAAAAAAATCAAATCAGATTAGAAAGCCAGAAAAATACAAGAAATTGTTGATTATTATCAGCCAAGCTTACAACTACAACAAAATATGAAGAGAGCCAAGTTGCCACTAGAACGGGGAGGTGGGAGTTGGTTGGGATTATGATGTTGCAACTTAATGACAGCTTCAGGTTCTCAGCAATTAGCATCAGACTATATATCATATTCTGTGCTCAGTTCTCAGTAGTTCCCAGTTTCCCCCAGTTGTGTGCCAGCTCCCCAGTTGTATGTGTGAACGCTGAATGATGAGTGTTGAAGTCTAGAGTTAATAATTGCTACTGGGACGTCGCTCGAGAGCCACATGGAACTGTAATTAAGTTGGCAAAGTCTCCAAAAAAAAAAAGAAGAAAAAATCAACAAAACAAAACTGCATCGCTTGGCACAATTATGAAATATTTTTGTACCCCAAACCGGTTGCCAAATGAAGGATAATGATGATCTGAGTGAGCCTCTCCCTCGCTTGCACTCTCTGCGAGACTGGCTCTTCTTAGTCGACGAAGTGCAGAAAAGATTTATGCCGTGGAAAGAAGTGCCTGAAAGATGGAAGATGCAACTAAAACTAAGACCCGCAGGCCGCTTTATTTGTCAAGATTAATTACAAAAATTTGCGTTAAATCATAATTTTCCCTGTTTTATGAGGCAGGCAAAAACCCAAACACCTTTCGCTGATTTACGGCTTTATAGTTGAGGTTGTTCTTCTGGCTGTATGCGTAAGTGCCTACACTGAGAAAAAACAAAGCAAATTGAAATCTGTTCTTCGAACTTAAAAATATGGAATTTTTTGAATTTTTTCTAAGTGCATGCATGTAAAAGTTGTTGACAAGCCCATGCTGTTGCTGGCATTTGGCATTTTGTGTGGGGAATGACATTTATGACCTGTCTTTGGGTGGGGGAAGAAATATACAAAAATTTGTACAAACTAAATAAAATTTTTTCCCTTTTTTTCTTGCAGTTTGTCGTTCTGATCAAAGGCTAAGCGCTGGAAAATTCCCTGGAGTCCTTTTTTTTTTTGCTTGCCGCATCAGAAGCAGAACTAAACCCGTCATCTTAGGTAAGGTGAACTCAATTCTGTTTATGGTTTTAATTAAAAGTAGGTGGAGGGGGGCCTACTGTAACGACTCATTAGCAGCAATTTGTTGGGCATGCCGCCATGGCCATGTCGTTTCACAGAAGGCCCACAGTCCCAGGCCGCCTGCCATATCCGCGAGCTTGGTAACGGGCTAATTATACGCCTGGCCTGGTCTGGTCTTATCTATCAAAGCGTTGCTAGCATAAAATTCAAATTGACACTCGAAATCAGTGAAAGCGTGTGAACTGAACTTGAGACGTGGCAGACAAAAAACCGCAGATAAACAAGACATAGGAAACTAAGTTAAAACAAAAAAAAAAAACAGTAAAAGTGCCAACGATACAAGACAAAGTGAGCTATTTAGGTTATTGAGATGACAGCGTGACACATAGATTCAAATCAAGAAATGAAAACATGTTTATGCTACTGACATGTTCTTTATTTCATTGGAAAGGCTTAGTATTAAGATCTTAAGCTACAACGATTTCAATAAAAGTAAATGGGCTTTATAGCCCTTCAAATTGTACAGGTGGCATATTTTCTACCAAATCAAATCACACCAGTAATATGTGCTTTAAAACAAAACCTTAATCCAAATCAATAACCTTTTTAAGAACTCTGAGCCAAAACGTTCAATTTATAGAAGGAGTGCTACAGATTCTTCATGATTTTCTTCTGCTAGACACGAATCTGTTTTGTAAAATGCTCCAATTTCAGCTTCAATATGCTGAAAAAGCTTATTTCGACCATTTTTAAGCTACTGTGTTGGAAAGCTGCGTTTTTTTTTTACTTTCCATGATAGTTTTATGCTTTTTGAAAGCATAGATATTCCATTTCGAATACGTTTGTTCGAAATTACCAAATTTTAGATTCCCGTTAGGTATGCAATAGGTTGTGATGGAGTCCGATACAAATAACTAGTCTACTGCATTGCATTCCTTTGGGCAGTTGACAATTATGATACCGAATACAAGATTTCAAAAGGGTATACCTATCTACGCTTAAGAAAATCGTAGAATTAGTTGGGATCTTTTATTTTAAATCTACAAAATTGTACGAAAATTCGATTTTTTAAAAGGCTGGATTAAACAAGTGGGTTTCTGAAAAAACAAGCCTAAAAATGGTACAAATTGTATGCTTAAATTAACAAAAATTTCAAATCATATCCCCCACGAAAATCATCTAAAATCGCTATCAGTCCTTCTATTATTAAATTGTATTTGCAAAATCACTTCAGTTGGCTAGTCATTTGTATTACCCAGCAAACAAAGTATGGAGAGCTCCTAATTACATATGTGTCTGAAAAGAGCCGAGCTTAAGAGCGTTTTTGTGGTAAACACATAAATTTGAGTGTTTTCAAAGCATATTCAGTGCTCTCTAAGCACGGGCTCATAAAAAGCAGTTATGTCTTAGCATTTTCAGATTTGAAGCAGATGTTTTTATGTTTTTAATGAGGTTTTTATATGCTTCATTGGGAGAGTGAAAGCACTTATAGATATGTGACAGAAAAGAGTCAGATTAGTCTCAGAAAACTTCCACATTTAGTGCAACCGTTTTCATATCCGAGCTTAATAGCGTTTTAGTGGTAAACACATAAATTTGAGTGTTTTCGGAGCATATTCAGTGATCTCCAAGCAGGGGCTCATAAAAGCACTTATGTCTTGGCATTTTCGGAGTTGAAGTAGGCAGGTAATCGAAAATTTTGTTTTGAATGGATGTTTTGCTTCAAGTGCCTACAAAAGTAACTTCTAATGGGTGATTTTTTAGCTATTATCTTTTTGGCAACACTGTTTAAGCTCACGCACGTTTCGTGTTTTATTTCACTGTCAAACATCTTCAGTTTGGTCTATAATTTAACCATGAATCGTCTTACAAACGAACAACGCTTGCAAATTAATGAATTTTATTATCAAAATGCGTGCTCTGTTAAGAAAGTTCATCGCGCGCTTCTTCCATTTTATGGTCAGTTTAATCGACCCACTGAAGCGGCTATTCGGGCTATTGTGACTAAATTTCGCACCAAATTTACATTGTTGGACATTAAACCACCAACACGCTTACGTAGAGTGCGAACTGAAGAAAATATCGCAGCTGTATCGGCCAGTTTTAATGCCGTTCGCAGCAATTGGGCCTCTGTTACTCAACAACATGGAAAATTTTGCGGAAGGATTTAGGTGTGAAGCCTTTCAAAATACAGCTGGTGCAAAAATTGAAGTCGAACGACCTACCGCAACGTAGAATTTTTGGTGAATGGGCACTTGGCAAGTTGGCCGAAGATCCACTTTTTTACCGAAAAATTGTGTTCAGCGACGAAGCTCATTTTTGGATCAATGGGTGCGTAAATAAGCAGAATTGTCGATTTTGGAGTGAATATCAGCCAAAAGCATTGCAAGAGCTACCAATGCATCCAGAAAAAGTCACAGTTTGGTGCGGTTTATGGGCTGGTGGCATCATTGGACCGTACTTCTTCAAAGATGATGCGAATCGTAACGTAACTGTGAATGGTGAGCGCTACCGTGAGATGATATCCAACTTTTTTTTTGCCCAAAATGCAAGAGCTTGACTTGCATGACATGTGGTTTCAACAAGACGGTGCCACATGCCACACAGCACGCGCAACAATGGACTTATTGAGAGGCGAGTTCGGTGAACATTTTATTTCTCGTTCGGGACCGGTCAATTGGCCGCCTAGATCGTGCGATTTAACGCCTTTAGACTATTTTTTGTGGGGCTATGTTAAAGCTCATGTCTATACAGATAAGCCCGCTTCAATTGACGCATTGGAAGACAACATTGAAGCATTTATTCGTGAGATACCGGCCGAAATGTTGGAAAGAGTATGCCAAAATTGGACTAAGCGGATGGACCATTTGAGGCGCAGTCACGGTCAACATTTGCATGAAATAATCTTCAAATTCAAATAAAGATTTCATGCATTTTTCTAAATTTTATGTGTTTTTTTTTTGAAAAACTTTCCTACAGCTCTTAAAAAATCACCCTTTACTTCAAATATCTCACGCGCTCCTCTCTACAGCAAGCCAAACCTCATGCATATGCAAAGAGAGCGAGCGATACAAAAAAAAAAACAGAAGGAAGTCAGCACCGCAATTTCGACTTCAAACCCATAAATCTACACATGTTTACACTGGCTTAGCCACTCGAACTGCTGTTGTTGTTGTTGTCTTATTTTGTTTTTTTTTGTCTCTCTTCCAAGCTACCCAACTACGCTTCCCATATCAGTTGACAATTTGTCAACTTGCCCGGCAACTTGAATGACATTTTCCTATGCCCCCCAAAACAATGGACAACAATAACAACAACAACAACTTGGCCAGCGGCGCTTTCAATTCATGAAATGCACAATTGTTGTCTGTGCTTTGTCAATTGAATTGAAATTGGAGCAGGGCAGAGAAACAGAGAATGAGAGAGAGAGAGAGTAAACAACCGTAATTACTTGCCTAGTCAGTGATAAGAAATAGCAAGCGAAACAGTTAGTTCGAGGTGGCACAAGTTGGTTTTATCAGTTTGGCAAGGGGGTAAATAGTAGAGATGAGTCAGTTTTGCTTTGAAATATATACTTAGTACTGAGTAAATTTTAGAACACAATTTGTTAATCTTAAACTAATTAACCTTCAATTTGCTCTAATTGCAGTATATGTTAATTGAAATGGAAAAATACAGCAAAAACTATATATGTATAGGTATCACCTTTCTATTTAGCCTTAGCTTTAAACTTACTCAGCACTACTTTTTCTCCCTCTCTAGGAGCCTTCGAAATTGCGTACTACCTTTCCAAAATGGTTCATAATAACATTAAAAGCAGCCCTCGATCCCAAATTCCATACAACCAGTAGCCCAGCCAAATTAAATCATCCAAACCCATTGGCCCCGCTTTAGTTCTAATTTCAGCTTCTATTCCACATCAAAGACCATAAATCTCATAGTATGCCTCTATCTTTAGCTGTACATCTTCTACTTATGCTGCTGCGCTTTTGAAGATAAATGTGCCCGCGAAAACTTTGACAAGCGATTAACTTTACAATTTATCGCCTACCAATTTGAATCGTCGTAAATCTTAGTGGCGACCACTACTACTAGTTCCAGAGTTCCAGTTTCTAGTGCTCCTCCTTGCTTGCTCCTTGGCCCCGGTTGATGTTGCGTCATTAATTTAACTAGTTGTAGCAACAAGTTACCCATGGGTCAGCGTCTTAAAATCCCTCTGATTAAAACATCAGAGCTTCGAGCTGGCTTTTGGTCCTGCTGCTGATCTTGTTTTATTTATGCATGTTTAAACATATTTAATGTCATTGCGGGCACCTTGCCCCATGCCACAACACGCATTTAATTATCAACTTCTTGGCGTCTTGAGCATTAATTTAATGAACGCATGCATTTCACATTCTTATCGGGGAAAGAGGAAGATGACGCCAGGCTGTCAGGGGTGTAGTTGTTGATTTTTCTTTGAAGAGGGGAAATGTAAGCATAAGCTTTATGTCTTAAAGACATGGGCACGACCCCAAAACACAAAAAAAAACAAACTTAGTTTTCTTAAATAAAAAATAGTAACGAAGAATCTTAGTTCATGCCAAAATAAAAATCTTCTTCTTCTTTGGACATCACAACCGTTTTACGGTCTCGGCCGCTGCGACTAATGCTCGCCACTCGCCTCTGTCACGAGCTACCTCCCACCAGGAGGGCACACCTAGCTTCGAAATATCTCTCTTCAACTGGTCGCCCCAAAATTAAAATCACACAGACTAAAGGTCTGTATCCAGGATCCAGTTCAAAGCTGGGCTGCGTCGCTTTGATATCGCACACCAATCGCTCTTCTTGAAGTGAGTGTGTATTGGTGTGCGATATTAAAGCGACACAGCCCAGCTTTGAACTGCCCTCAACGACTGCTGGGCAGCGAATGAAGGCAAAGAGAGCTCTGCTTACGCTCATTTGCCCGACATCGGCATGCGCTCGGCTCGTGTGCGTGTAAATAGCCGATTGCGCTCGGCCCCTGGGGCTATGGAGGAACATCGCTGCTCAAGGGTATAAACTGATTTCAATCAGAAAACAAAAAATGGTAAAACTGGGTTAAAGCTTTTAATGAAGGATGAAGAAACAATTAAATTCGTGATGGAAACCTGCTCGGAATTAAGGACTGGTTCAGTTCAGTGGCTCACACAGTTTTCGAACCTCAGGTTCGGTTCGTCATATGGTTTTTGGAGCTAAATGAACAGCGGTTTCGGTTCGGTTAACAGAATCACTCTAAATTTATTATAAATTTGATCCAAATATGATGTCAACTAAGTCCAATTCTTTCATTTTAGGCAAAATAAAGTCGGTAATCAGCGCACGCCACTTTGCTCCCTTGACTGTATCGTTGCTATATTCATTATCCCGCCCACCCACAAACAGCACCAAACAGTGCATTTGTCAAGGTCCAAATTCAGCAATTTTGGATCTTCCCTCAACTTTTCTTAGGTCCGTCAACAAGCATCTTTGTTGAAGGTCATCCGGCTTCAGTTCCTGGCCCCATCTGAGTTTTCTTTGGTTCTAGGTGGTCGAATAACATAAGCTTAATTGTAGAAAACAATTTTTCGATGCAAAAGTGAATCTTCATATAACTTTTTTAAGGCCCATTCAGCGAACAAACCACGTTGTGAAAGGTCCCCCGGTTTCAGTTCTTGGACCAGCTGTAATTTGAATGGTTTCATACCGAGGTCCTTACGTAAAGTCTTCCAGGTGTTCGAATAACACAAGCCCAATTGTAGAAAAAGGCAACGAGTATCGTGATCTTTATTGACACTGGCCTATACAGCAGTAGTATTCTTCTCGGTAAGAACACTCGCTGGATGGTGTTTTAATTTCCAGTAAGGTGAAACTGAATAACCTGTTCGGTGGGTCGATTATGTTGCCCTATAATATGACCTTAATTCGCAAAACACATTTCTCACAGAGCTCGAATTTTGATAATAAAATTCAACGATTTGTTAGCGCTAATCGCTAGTTAGTCTGTTCAGGCTGAAATGGCAAACCTTTTTGAGCATTTTTGGCGTTGGCCATGTTACGAATCACACGTGAGATGTCATGAAATTTACACAGAGAAATCAAAAAGCACAAATTCACCCATTTCTTGCAGGCAGATTCAACAACAAACGTCATATCTCCCAGAGTTTTCTAGAAAGATTAAGTAGACAGGATATTTATCGACCGCCAAGGGATTTTAAAAGATCTGATGAATGAGAAGCAAAAAATAAGGAAGACTTATAATTATGCTGGAAACCGGCCGCAACGGCAATGGGCAGCACATCCCATACCTAAACTCTTTGTATAGAATATTTCGACGTTTCCTTATTATTTGGTTTCTAATTTCGGATCTCCCATTTTGTTTTCTCAGGGATTAATACCGTTAACCGAAATAAACCGTTTTAAATCCTGTACCGGAACCGATAATAAAAGTTTTGATTGAACCGAAACCGGAACGAGTCCGAAAAGTTAGTACTGGTATAGTTTCGGTTCTAGTTTAACTTTGCAGAGTACTTAGGCTTGAACAGCAATTGGAACACAATTTGGTCCAACCTGATGCCGATCTTTGCGCCTTCTTTCGATTTTCCTTCCAGGCAAATGTAAACATTTCTATGATGCAGTTCCAGGTACCAAGTCGAAGAGAATAACGGAAATTTGACGGAATCAGGGGTGCCCACGGCCTATGCGCACAGCGCTTAGCGGTAGTTGCCTTCCCAGTCGGACTTTGCGGAATGTGGTTCCCAAGAGAATGCCATTTTTCATACTTCTTTTTACGAGGAAAACTCGCTACATAATTTTTTTAGTAGAAGCTTAAAAATCTGTAAGAAATGGTCACTACATTCTTTTTGTGCGCCAAAAAGTCCGTTTGTGTTTTGCTGCCTAACCATAAGATTTGTTCTTGTTCAACAAACCATCATCTGTAAGAAATGGTCACTACATTCTTTTTACATGCGCTTAGAAGGCAAAAAGTCACGTTTACATGAAACCGTGCCTTCTCTGGGTTGTGCTTTTGGCATGCGTAAGCCATAAGAATTCTTGTTCTTTCTTCAACAAAACCACATGCTAAAATACGTTCACAAAGGAACTTTTTAGTTTTAGGAACTACTTCTTCGGTGAAAAAAAATATGAAAGATGTGCCTTTGGCCACGAGCATTGGGACTCATACACATTGCGCATAGCACTATCCAAAGAAAATCACATGAAAAACTTTGTATGTTTTCTGTCTTTCTCCTATGCTTGTGGCAAAGCTGTGGCAAAATCACCTCTGATTTATATAAAAGAATGCCTATTTCCTTATCGAAATTTCTTTTCAAGCCTGTGTATTTCATGCTGCATTTCTATTCGTTTTATTACACACGGATCAAATTAATTGAATTAATACTTGTACCGGTAAGTACCCGTAAACACAAAATGTTATCCGGATACCGTACCGGAACAAAAAACGGAAATAGTTTGGAAACCGAAATAAAACCTTCAACCGAAACATTCAATTCGGGATGTAGCGGAACCGAAATTCGTCTCAGGATTAATCCCTGGTCTTTTTCCAAAATTTCTTTATTCTAATTTTGGAAGTCCCAAATTTTTATATTCGTTTTTTGTTTCCTAATTTTGGCATTCTTTTTCTTCTTTTTTATTTGAATTTCTCAGGAATGTTTAGCCATATTTGCATAGGGTAACTTTTTCCTCCACATAGAAATGTTCCGATTGCTTGGAACTACAAGGTTCTCAATTTAAAAGAGTTGGTGAAATTCGAACTAGGCACTTAAAATTGTTTGTACGTCGCATCTATATGTAATGTATGATCTTTGATTCTGTGTAATTCTGACAGTGCACTTTTGAGCAATTTTAAAACTTAAGTTTTAGCGACTTGAAGTCTTTTCTAAATCACTTCTCGTTAGCTTACTTATCTGAAACTTGAAAGTTTACGAGGCCCCTCTCAAAAATGAAGCCACTGCCCTTAACACCAGTAGCCTGTTCCAATATATTTATGGCCTCGTCGCCTTTTTCGCATCGTCGCGTCGTCGTCGTCGTTCCCGTCGTCTGTAGCGCGTTTTTAATCGCATTTAATATTTCATTTTATTAAGCCCAATCGTTAAGTCGTCTGCCTCGTTTGTGGCATCTTCATTGCCATTGCCACCAGGTGGCGTTCCCCATGTCCCCATGTCCAGGTGTCTCCATGTGTCTGCTTATCGTCTCGCGCTCGCGCTCAATTTGCTTAATGCTGTCATAAGGCTGTCAGTTTATCATTTGCATTTTCTTATTAATTCCTTTCAAGCGGCGCCTTTAGCGACATGGAGATGACACTTAATAAGTGTTGTTGCAGAATACGAGTACGCGTTCGTGGTACATGAAGAAGTTAGCCAGAGACCGAAATGCCAGGCATTTAATTGTGGCATGTGAGTGAGTTGCAGCTGGCAAACTGGCAAACAGCATTCCTTTGAGTCAACCAACCAGGCAGAGAAGCCAATTGTCAATTGGCCAACCACCCTAACAACTCGCGATCTGTCTGCATAACTCAATAGAGTTAGCAGCGAGCTGGAAGACCAACTGTTGGTCAGAGATTCATTGAGGTTTAATGTTTTTTTTTTTTGCGCCCATTTCCTGCTCTCGATGCGGTTGTTGTAGTAAGTAGTAGTAGTAGTTTGTTTTCAGGGAATTATTAGGTGAGATCTTGATCCAACCCCTTGTTCGAATTTTATATATTAAATATATTTCTCTTCTCTTGCAGACTTGTCAATCATCATTTCCTAAAACTGGTATTGCTTTGACGTGTTTCCTGCTTGGGTAAGTTTGATGCGTTTAATTAACCAACAAAAAAATAAAACAAAACAAAAAATAAATACACACGCACTTGACCCCGACCCTAGATGAGAGGTTTCGACCTCAAGCCATACGCCACAGCTAATTTATCAAAATGATTTTGAAGTCAAGGCATAATTAAAGCAACAAAAGCAAAAGCAAGACCAAAAGCAAAATGCCTTTTTAAACCGTTGGTCAAGCAACGCCTCTTTCTAACAGTTTTTGTTTGATTTTTCATTAATTGCCGCTTATTAATCTTCGATGGGTCTTACAAAAAAAAAACTAGAAAAATTCTAATTAATGAAATATTTCCACACAAACCATTAATCATCGTCAAGATGAAACTAAAATTTTTGAAATTTAGGCATTTTCGAGTGGATTTTTGTTGACAAATTTAATTTAAACAAAAATTAGGTAATCAATCAAAAACACATCAAAGACAGCCGACATTTTGAGATTTTTAGATTCACTCTTACTCTAAAAGTAGCAATTGCACGTTTGCGCCATTAAAATTACGGCGACAAAAATAGATGAATCAAAATGTGAGCTCACATTGCATGTGATTGAAAAGAGAAAAAAAAACGCAAAAAAACTGAAATATAAAATTACATTAAATTACCGGATGTAATTGCGGTGGTCGTGCCTGGTCCCTAGTCTCCAACTCAACTCAAATGAATCATGGTCAAGCAACAAAAAACAAAAGACTCAGGCAACGAACTTGTATTGTTTACCAAGCGTGGGCTCCCCCTTAACCACTTATGCCCAAAAAAAAAAGCCACCAACCCACTTAAACTTATCTTATCAAATGTTTTCCTCTTTAACTATCCCGTCAAAATGACAATTTTCTCACAGCCAAACAAACGTTAAATGCTTCTTTTTCACGCCATTCAACTTTTCTATGGGCATTTAGTTGTCAATTATTTTTTGTGATGATAAGAACACATACATACCACAACACAGGAGACTAAGACTTGATTTTTTTTCCTGGTTTATTTGGTTGACTCTTTCCAAGCATTTGCATATTGAACGGCAGTTTGTCTTTTGCTATGTTGAGCTTTTAGTTATGACCAAACATTAAATTTAACTACCATTAAGCCATTTTTGGAGTTGACTGGATTTAGAGGCAACTTTCCTGACAGTTTTGTACCTTATGATAGTTTGTGAATTGGAATTTATGAGACAGCTGAACAAACAGAAGAGAAAGACAATTGATAGATATGGGAATTTTTCGGTGGGGACAGAAAAAAAAGTGAAAGAAATTGATTGTGAATAAAGTAAATGGAATTGGAAGCAAGTCTGCCAAGCTTACAAGTTTTAAAGAAGGTCTCCTTTTGGAAGCATTGAGAGCCAGGTTTTAAATGGAGCCCAGGAATCGTTTTGACAATATTTCACATTTTCTTGGTTGTTTTTAAGTTGCAAATTGGGTTGAATTTTTACTTTTGACGTTGGATATTCTGTTCCAAATTTATGCAATGCAATGGCCTCTTGCCTTATTAGTTTTATACACACAGAAATCAAAGATTTATTTGGACCGGATATTAATTAATATCTTTGTTTGATATTTTAATGTCTTTTTGTTGATTTTCAGCTCCGTTGGATGAAAATCTAAGATCAATTTGACATTAAATGCATATTTTATTATACAAAAAAAGGAATTTTGAGAGTATTCACTGAAAAACTTATGCCAAAATCATCCAATGGATCATCTACAACTATTTATCTCTTTGCATGAAACTCTTTTCCGATTTCGAGAAATATAAAAACTCTGTGTGACTAAGACTGGACTTACAAACTTCATGAAGTATATCAAAAAGCTTTTGTTTGTAGGAAAGAGGTGTAGTGGCTTCATAATGTTTGCATCACCGTATAAATCCCGTCTAAAACTCAAGAGGCATTGATGTGAAACATGCTGTATAAGCTGAGCTTACTTTTGGTTATACTCGATACTCAGTACTCGTTAATCAGTAATCGACTCTTACTAATCGATAAACACTACTCTATACTTAATACTCAGAATCAAGTACTCAGTGCTAAGTGCAATGCTAAGATTCTCAGTACTCGATACTAAATACTCAATACTAAGTACTCAATACCAAGTACGCCATACACAGTTCTCGAAACACAGTATTCGATCCTCATAACTCGATACTAAGTACTCAATACTAAGCTGGGTGGCTCAGTGGCTAGAGTGCGCGACCGCTGTGCATGAGGTTGTGGGTTCGATCCCGCCTCGGAACATCTAATGAAAAGTTTTTTTCTTTGCTGTTGGCGCCAGCATTGCAGTAATTAGCCATGAAAAGCTTCTCAAACTGCCGATCGGATTCGTCGTTAAACTGTAGGTCCCTTTCTCGTGTGCTAAAATTAGAAGCGCACAAGCCAAGAGATTGAGAGAGGCTTGGCTTTGGCCCTTTGGGGCTGTGTCATCTTGACAAGCTAATTTTACTTTTTTAATACGTAGCACTCAGTACTAAGTACTCGATACACATTACCCGAAATTTCGAGTATTCGATACTAAGTTCTAGATCCTCATTACTCGTTACTTAGAACTTAATATTTGTTACTAAGTACTCGATATGTTAGGTTAGTTTGAGATGGCTGAGAGCGACAAGTCGCTCTCCCACTTAAGCCTCTTTGGGCCCATTGTGATGCCATATGTGTTCCCTGTTAGCCCTTATTTTTGTTAATGAGGGGGGTTCTCGTTACTGAACCATTGTGTGGACATAATGAACTTTAGTCGAGCTGGGATCTATAGTTCGGATGCCTCTGATAGGTTGAGTAGGAGAGGTTGACCCAGTGTCCTAAGCCTCCTTCTACTCTGGGCGGGGCAATGGCAGAGGAGGTGTTGTACGGTTTCCTCCTCTTCTTCGTAACTGCAGCTTCTTCAGAAATCATGGTGAGTGATGCCTAGGCGAGCAGCGTGTCTGCCGATAAGACAGTTACCTGTCAAGGTTCCCATCAGAAGCGATATGTGTTCCCTTCTGTGGCGTAGAAGCGTGGTGGTACGCTTTAAGTTTAGTGTTGGCCACGTAAGCCTCGCTACCGTACAGGAGGAAAGGTTTTTCTACCTATCCGCAGCGAGACGACGTGTTTCAGCTTTTGTGTGGAGCTTAAATGTTGTCATAGGCATCCCTATAGTGCTCTTCTCTGAAAGGAGCTCGACGGTGGTACATATTCTGGCCAGTTTGTCCGCAGACTCGTTTCCTTCTATGTTGCGATGTCCAGGCACCCATATAAGGTGTATACTGAAGTGTCGTGCTATCTCATTTAGAGATAGGCGGCATTCAGTAAGCGTTTTAGTATTGTTGGTATATGAGTCAAGGGATTTGAGGGCGGCCTGACTGTCTAAGTCCTCGATACAAAGTACACAAAACTTTATGCTTGATACTCAGTACTCGATACTATTTAGATTTTCAGTGTTCGATACTCGATATTCATTAAACAACTTTCAGTAATCTATACTCAGTACTCGATACTTAATGCTCAGTTCCTAGCATTCAGTGCTAAGTACAATGCTAAGATACTCAGTACTCAATACTCAATGCTAAGTATTAAATACTAAGTACTCTATACACAGGACTTGAAACGCAGTATTCGATACTTAGTTCTCAATCCTCATAACTCATTACTCGATTTTTGATACCAAGTACTCGATAATAAGTGCTCAATACTCTGTACTCGATACTTAATACTCAGAACCAAGTACTCAATGCCTAGTAAAATGCTAAGATACTCAGTACTCGATACTAAGTACTTAATAGTAAGTATTCAATACTAAATACTCGTTACACAACACTCGAAACACACTATTTGATACTAAGTACTCGACCCTTACTACTCAGTACTCGATATTTGATACACTAAGATAAAAACAAAACGCAGCCCAAGCGATCTCCTCTTTGAACGATTCCGACGATCACGGCAAAACACCAGTCGTTTGTTACTAAATAAAACCAGCACATCCGTTTATAAAACACTAGCTGAATAACCGGCATCGCTCGGGTCCTTTGTAAGAATATGATTCTTATGAAAGCGTTTATAAGCAAGTGGTAGCAAATCGATATTAACCGTTTTACATTGGGAAAACTACGAATTTCCAGCCCATACACAAAATTTCCAGTTCATAACTGATCTTGTTAGACGTCTAACACTCACATTATTAACATAAATACCAATTTTCCAAATGAAAGATGTAGATCTGAACCAATTTTAAATAGATTTTAGCCGCTTTTGCACCGGTTTACTTAATACATAGCCTATGATTCTTTCCTGGTCGATATGAACATACTGTCAAATTTCGTAAAGATCGGTTCGGCTGATGATAGAACTGGGAGGTTCTTAAAACACCTGTACAGTTGACCAGCCTTCTTTGTGGTGTTGTGAAAACACAATTATCTTAAAATTAGTCACAAGGTATAACCAGAATGTTTCCCAAAATGGCCCAAAAATGTTCAAAGATTGAACACACTGTGTTCCCAAAATGAGACCTCGATGTTCTCAAAACGACCCCGAAATGTTACATAGTTTCTCCCAAAATGTTGCCAAAATGAGCACAAAGTGGTCTTAAAACGTTATCAAAACGTTTCTAAAAGAATCCCGAAAGTTTGTAAAGCGACCCCAAAATGATTCCAGGTTGAGCACAAAATGTTACTACTGCAACCCCTAAACGTTGATGTAGATTGAACAACAGTTTTTATGACTCCGTTCATGAAATGACTCCGCCGTTCACAGTTCAAGAAAAAGCGGGACTACTCTACTTCTGTCAACAACCGGTCTTGATTTTGGTAGTTTTTAAACGGATGATTTTCTGAGTGTTTTGAATACAAAGTACATAATATAATGTGTTCAATACTCGATACTATTCAGATATTCAGTGTTCAATACTTGCTACACAGTTTTCGATACTCAGTACCACAGCCACCTTAAAAAACTTTACAACAACACCTCAAAATAAGCCATGTCAACGTGACGCGTGACGCTGAAATCAAATTTAATTCCTACAAAAAGATGTTTCACTTGAAAAAGTTTTTAACGAATCACTTTTAATTAAATTCACCAAAAAAAAACCCCTCTTTCAAAGTCTTAACCTAAAACAAACAAACGAAAACCACGTACCTATTTATTAGTGAAAATCTATCACTGAAAGTACCGTTGCCCTGTCAAGGGTTAAACTGATTGAGCATCAATTTTCTTACCAGGCCCAGACCCGCTAGGAGCAAATTGAGTTGTCGTTACAAACAAATTGTAACATCAAATTGCTTTAGACAACTCGTTTGAAATGACCTCTGGTCCCACTGTCTCTGAAAATTAGTCACGAAGAAAGCGCCTGGCTGGGCAAGTTTGTGTCTTAAGTCTTTCGTTTGGTTGCCCAATTTATGCAAATGCCAAATGCGCTGCTCCACTTGAGGTAATTGCCACTCGTTTTTCGGTTTTTGTGTTTTTATCAGGCAACGGTAAATCAGTACGTCAGTCAGTCAGTCAGTCGAATCAAGTTTGAATGCCAAACATGCGCCAGGAGGCGACAGCCATCAATCAAAAACCAAATAAAATCCAAAAAGAAAAAAAAAATGAAGTAAAAGAGCCGCAGTTAAAAATCAACAGCTTTGTCTGTTAACCGCGCGCTTCTGTAACTTTTAATCGCGTGTGTCTGAGAGATCTCAAACATGATTTTTAACGACAAATTTACGCGCTTAATCGCCAACAACAACAGCAGCAACAACGACAGCAAGAAAATATGCAAATGTGAGTCCGAGAAACAGGAAGCAGCAAGATTTTTTACGATTCCCTCTTTTCGCACACGCATCATTAGGTCCAACACTTTTCTCTTTCTCTCTCTTTTTGTCTCTGCCTCTCTGTTGGTGTTGATGGCTAAATGCATTTCATTAATTGAAATGGTCAATTTGTTGGCCAAGCGAGAACGATAAGAGTGGGTCTGCAAGTTGCCCTAAATGGTCTGTTGAAGACTTTGAAATAGTTGTACACTAAGGCGCCAGTTGCCAGATGTGTGAGACTCAAAGACTGTCATTCATTTTAAATGCATATTTATACACACAGAGAAATGGAAAAGTAGAATAGCATATAATTTTCAAATACTTGATCTTAGCTAGATATAAAGAACTTTTTAAACTGTGAAGCAAAAAGTTTGGGAAACGGATAGGGAAACAGATAAACCATTAGTTCGGTTTATATCCTGGATTTCAAAGCTAACCAAATCATGGTTTTGGTTTACGAATATCAGGTCTGTTTCTGTTTTCGAATTACCCTACTTTTTAGAATGAAACTCTTAGAAAACATTAAAATAGCTTTGAGTTCGATATGAATGTACATAGTTATTAAACACCCTGAAAATATACAAGATTGGTCCTTCGAGCCGGATATTGTGTAGAGGAGAGAAGAATCCCAAAAGCAAAATATCTTTTCGAGCAGGTCAAAATTTCTTGAGGTTGGACTTTAAGGGGTCAATACAAGTCCTTTTGATCATATGTACCAATACTTCCTTATGGAAATAAATTCTAAGAGTTAGCTTTTTACTTTGCTGCTTTCGGTTCGGTTCATAGTTTTTGTTCTCGTTTTGGTTTCCGAGCGCAAATTGGCGATTTGGTTCGTGTTAGAACCTGTTTGTTTGCTGTGTCTTATGATACTTTTAGATCGAAACAGTTTTGAAACAAGAACTTGCTCCAAATTACTTCAAGTACATATTGAATATTTTCAATAGAGAATATAAAAATCTATCCCCACAATTTCTTGAATAACATAAAGAACCGAATACTCGAAATAACAAGAAAACGTTCTTCATTTAGGCATATACATTGAACAACCTTCAAACACCATTGCATACCTTTTGGCTACCCTACAAATGAATGTTAATAACAATAAGGAATTTTGCTTTCTAGCAATCCTCAAGTTCTTATTCTCCGGGTCGTTGTATAAATAGGAATTTGCAATTTGAAGAGATGAGACTCTGCCGGGAGGCGGTCTAAACAGTTCTGTCTACGCAACCACTGCTGCGGTTCATATGTAATCTTTGTTGATCTTTGTTGATTATTGAATTATAATCAATCCTCGACCTTGAGCCGGCTAACAGCCAGTTTGACTAAAATCAAAATAGGTCATTAAAAGCCTTATTCAGGTCCATAAAATATTAAAATTAGTCCCGAATAGTATTAGAAATATGGTGATCATGGGTTCGACCCCTAGAGCTGACCAATTCTTTCCTTTTTATCCAGCTTTTTCATCGTCCGTTTGTTTTTGTATCATGTCTAACTTGGGATATGTCTTTATCCAAATGAGTTCGACCTTTAGGGCTGACAAATTATTTTCTATTCATCAAGTTTTATTCATTTCTACCATATCATTTCTGACTTTGGTTAAGAAAGACGAAGAATTAAAGAGCTTTTCAGTCAGCGAGTGGAAAAGCTTTGCGTAGACAGAAAAGCTGACAGCTGAGACATGTCCGAAGGCCAGCATTTTGGTCATGATTTCTGCAATAAAAAGATACAAATTCTTTAACCCAAAGCTAAGAGTTAAGAATATGTCAATGCTCCAAATGCAAAGTGACAGAATCTTGTTTCTACACTTTGCATTCTATTTGTATTTAAAAACGATTCATATTTAGAACGAATCTAACTGAAATTCTTTAGCGCAAGAAGTTCTTAATTCCATTCTTTTTTTTCCCCGAGTGTATAGAAAATTTTATAGAGTAAAAAATGCTCCATCTGTAAGTGATTTATAATTGTCATAAAATTCATTCATTTGTTATCCGTTACCAAGCCTCTCAACTAACCGTTTATATCCCCCTAAACACACACACTCACGCACACTTACAAAGAATAAAAAAACAAGTCAAGACTCACTCAGCAGACAAGTTCTCTATATGGCCAAAGGGGTAACTGTAGTTCTAGCGGAGGTTTTCTTTTTTTCTAAACAAATTGCAACCAAATGCTCTGAATCCACAACCCAAATGATATTCGAAATGATGTCTGTCCACTAATTGTCCAAGATGACAATGCAAAGACTCATCTTAACGGCATCTCCCAGGCAAATAACAGAAGAAGAAGAAAAAAAAAAAAAGAAACCAATTGGCATTTCAATCACGCATCAATCTGGCACGTTTTTATGATGCAGATCACAATGTTGTTCATCATGATCAATGGTGGAATGGGAATTGAGGAACTGGACACAGCACGAGTTGTGCTGAAGTTGGAGTTGTTGCAGCTGCATTCTCCTTTATGAAAATGAAATTTTTATTGGTCGGTTAAGTTTTCGTTACATTTCGTGGATTGTTATAAATTTCATTGATAATTGCCATATATTGATGGCATGATTATGTGCATGATTGTCTGTATGTATGTTCGTTCGTATTGCCACAGTTCGGTTGGTTTCTACGTGCGTGGCATATGCACTGCAAAAATTTCTCATTTTCTTGGGGTTTCTTTTATTTTTTTTTTTTTTGATTTTTTGCTGGCAAATTGTTTTCAGCGAAAATTGTTGCACGCAGACACACGTATAAAGGATATGAACATGCATAACTTAATGAGAGCCATATGTAACCGTATACTTGTAGAAGTTAATTCATTGCTATATGGGTCAGCTGCTACAATTGGCTGTGGGCTTTTGATTGAGCTGCAAATGAAGTTTTAGTTAGCTGGCAAACATTGTGGTTATTTGACGTAACTGGTCAAAATTGGTTTATTAATTAGATAAAAAATTGTTTAACAAAATGAGGATTTTTTTATATAAAGGAAGAGTACAAAGATCGAGCTAAATTCGTTCTGTTTTGTGTTTTTAGGCGAGTAGGGTGAGGAAAAGAAACTGAGATAGGAAAGCAAGCACATTTGAGAGAATAGCGATGAACCCGCTCTCACTGCATCGTTTTTTTTTGGGAGAGGGGTGTGTGGGAAAACAATCGAGTGAAGAGCGCTCCCCGCCATATTATAATATAAATTAGGACGATGATCAAGGCATCCTACATGTGGAGCTGTAGTCTAAGCGGTGGTGTCTGTGAGTGCAGTCTTTCGGGGTCCCGAGTTCGAATCGCAGTAAAGGTGAGTAAAAAATAAAATAAAAAATAGTGGAAGGCTAACTTTGGCTCGGCCGAAGTTTTTGTACCCTTGCAGCTTCCATTGAAAACAAAAAAGTTTTTCTAACTAAGACTACTTTCCGGACCTTACTTTTCTATGGGATCTATACTTAGATGTCTGATTTCGACCAAACTTGGTGAAATCATGGAAAAACATAATACATTGTTAATTACGAAATTTGGAGTCGATCCCATTTAAAACTAAAAAGTTTTTCTCACTAGAACTTCTTTTTCGACCGATCATTCATACTGCAGCTTTATGCTATAGTCATCCGATTTTGATAAAACTTTGTAGAAAGTATATAAAATAAGAATATGCCAATAAAAAGGACGTTTTCATTAAAACCAAAAAAGTTTTTCTCACTCGAACTAGTTTTTCGACCGATCGTTCCTATGGGAGCTATATGCTATAGTCATCCGATTTCGACCAAACTTTGTAGAATTGTGTAAAATTATATAAAATAAGTGAATGCCAATGATAAGGACGTTTTCATTAAAAACAAAAAAGTTTTTCTCACTAGAACTAGTTTTTCGACCGTCGTCCTATGGGAGCTATATGCTATAGTCATCGATTTCGACCAAACTTAGTGATATTTGGGAAAATTATAAAATAAGAATACGTACTGAAGGCGTTTCAATTGAAAACAAAAAAGTTTTTCTCACTAGAACTAGTTTTTCGACCGGTCGTTCCTATGGCAGCTATATGCTATAGTCATCCGATCCGGCCAGTTCCGACAAACGGCAGCGTATTTATACCAAAAGACTTCGTGCAAAGTTTGGTGAGGATAGCTTTAAAACTGACGGAGGAGATAGCATAGAAACAGATGGACAGACGGACAGACAGACGGACAAGGCTAAATCAACTCAGCTCGTCGTGCTGATCAAGAATATATATACTTTATGTGGTCGGAGATGATTCCTTCTATGCGTTTCAAACATCCGGACAATTTTATAATACCCTCTGCAAGGGTATAAAAACTTTTTTGTTTCGTATCTTTATATTAATACGCTAAAAAATTTTCATACGAATGTACGGCTCCCTTTTTAGTATAGTAAAACAAATTCAATGAACCCGAAATGTATACCATATGTTCGTATGAGTTTTTAGACCCCGCCATTGCAAAAAAAAAATTAATTGCAATTATTTATTGTTTTAGAACGAATTAAAAGTTTTACCAACACACACACACACACACACAGAGATTGGTGAGCAGACCAACGCATTGTTTTTGTTTCAAACAGCAACAGGCCAACACTCACTGTGTGCTTTGCTCAGTTGTATTTTGAGATTTGTAAACAGAGAGAGTGGCTCTCAGTGCGCTCTCTCTGTGAAGAGACGATCAACGGGAAAAAAGCTTCTACGCATATTTTGTTTTTGTTTTAAGCAGATTTACAGTTGCTGGTCTAACTGAAATCCAATTGACAAGAAATTTTTGTGCGAGGCAAGTGCTGCTAAAAAATTGTATTTTGTAGCGTAAACAATAATTAATATTCTTAAAAAATTTGTTATATTGTTAATCCTATTGATATGTTCGTCTTCCTTTCTAGCTATTGATATGTTCGTCTTCCTTGTATTGCAATTATTTATTGTTTTATAGCGAATCAATTGACTAAAAAATTAGTGCGAAAATAGTCAGTTTTGTTCGGGAAATTCAATGAGATGACAGGAATGGTAAGGAAACATACAATTCGATGGCAAATTTACTAATCAAATTTAAATACACCGAGCACAATTGGAGACTGTGGTGTGATCTTGAAATCGAATCGGTATTACATCGAATCGGAAATACATCGAATCTATGGATTCATTGCCTGTGGTAGGGTCAGCCACTATCACTGCGCTACAAAATCACTTCAAAAAAATGTATATATTTTGTTTCTTCACACTTTCTTTGGATCCTCAAGCAACATTTCCCAGGCTGTCGGCTTCAAAAATAAAGAAATGCATTGAAAATTGCTTTAAGACTTACACTTTACCAAAACTTTAACAAAAGATCAAGGAAAGAACGAAACCATCCTTATAGCTTTCTAGGTAGTATAAAAAAGACCAAACTATGCCAAGCTAGTTAACCAAATGTTGGCTGACTGTTCAAAATTGGAATATTTGTTAATCAGGTACAATTATTTTTGGACCAAAAACTATGGAAATTTAAGACTTTTTTGACATATTATTTTAGACTTAAAAGTGTACATCGATTAATGTTAAGTGTTAATTTGTTCGATGGTCGCATTTCGACCACAGGGCGAGCCTAGTTTATTTTATATGCTTTCAGACAACCCTACAAAAGTTTGATCCAAATCGGATGATTATAGCATAGAACGAAAAGGTCGAAAAACTAGTTTTAGTGAGAAAACCTTTTTTGGTTTCCATGAAAACGTCTTCCGATTCTATGCTTTTTCATAGTTCCACCAAGTTTCATCAAAATCGGACAATTATTTAGTATAGCTGTCTTTGAAACTACATGTCTAAAAAAAATTCTTATTAAGAAAACCTTTTTGCTTTCAATGTAAGCATCTTAAATCCTTCCAGTTGTTTATAATATAGGCTTCAGTACAATTTTGCATAGTTCAATAAAGTTGAGATAAGCTAAAGTGTAAGCTTTTTTTCATTTATTTGACTGAACTTGTATTCATTTAAAAGTTTCCATAAATAAATTAAAATAGAATTCAAACACTTAATTTTTTTTTTAATTTTCCACACTCAATAAAACGGTGTTCATTCATAAAAATGTTTATACCACCAGTTTGGGTTAACAACATTTTCCCCTTCTCGCATCTCAACTAGAGCATGAAATGCTGCCCATCTATCTACTAATTAGATTTAGCTACCATTATGATTTTTTAATTGGCTTTGCCTACCTTTATTTCAATTGTAATTTTATGCAACACGCAGAGTTTTTGAAGCCACAAAATGATTTTCACAGCAAATTATGCGGCCAACCGCAGCGAACCAAAAGGCAAAGAGGCCGAATCCAGCATGCAATGGGTGCTGCTGCTGCTGCTGCTGCCGCTGCTCTCAACATGGATTTCCCACGCATGGCCCCTTGGAATGGAAATGAAAAAAGCAAAAAAAAAAAAAAAATCAAAAAACAACTTCCGCGACTTGCCGACGCCAAACCAAGCAGCGAATGGCCTGTAAAATTTGCGTTTTTGATTAAATCGTGGGATAGATCAAAGGCAGATTCTTCGTCGCGTTTTTATCAGCTGAGCTGAGCTACAACAGGTGTGGGAGCAAATGCTACTCTGGTAAGTCCAACTTATTTCTTAGAGTTTGGTTCTGCATCTCGGCACAGTTAATGGCACTGGAAGAATTCACGGGGTTTTTATTTAACACACCCGTGATCTCTTAGTGGCATCTATGGTGCGGGATTCTTACATACAGAACTTCCAACGAAAAAAAAGTGTTAATTTTAATTGTGAAATCAAACAGCCTCGAACTGCATTTAATTGGTTAGAGAAAAAGGTTCCGTTTCCCTAATTATTTAAACCCTGCACTCATTAGCACCTCCTCTTCAGACACAATCTAATTCATAAATTTGGAATGTAAACTTTCGAAAAATTTATACAGCTTTAGGGCTGGGAATGAGAACGGACATGGCAGCCTTGAAAAATCACCTTTCACACTGCCTAGAGAGATCTCCGTTGTGGTTGTTGTTGTTGTTGTTTTTGTTTTTTGTGCCCAACAATTAACAGTTCAATGAACCAAGTCCAAAGCCAGCAGCGGATGGAGGAAGAAGAACAAAATATAAAAAGCAGCAACCGCCGCTACAAAAGTACCAATCTCTCAAAGAATAGCACAAAACCCATGGATAATAGCCCCAGCAGTAGAGGAAGAACCCGCAGCAACAGAGCAAAAGAGAGGTACTGGAGAAAAAAAAGATAATTAACTTTTTTCCACACTAAGTATGCCAAAGAGGAAGCCCGAACAACACATTACAATGGACACAAAATGTGTGAGAGGCGAGTCGCCTCCTATTTTCCAAGGGATCTCTTCGCCGCCAACCACCTCTCTCTTTCTCGGTCGCTCTTTGTTGTCAACTAAACGCTTCAATGATTTTTCATGCATAAATTTTTTGTTGCAAAAAAAAAAAAAAAAAAAAGAAGAAAATTCCTGCACGAGCTCTTTTGACTCTCTGCACTTGTCCCAGAATAGTTCCACTTGGTTGCATTTTCACTCTGGAAGGGAAGTTTATCGTAATGATGATGATCAGGCCTTTACTTCCTGTTGGTAAAATAATTTATAAAGACACCTTCTGGGCTCTGAGAGGTAACATTTCAATTGGCCAAGTGAATTTAATTGGGGAATGCAAATTTACTGGAAATTCCTGGATATTTTGATAAGATCTTTTTGTATATTTTACGAGGGTGAAAGCGCAAGTTTTTTAAATGGATTTTTAGTTTTGAAACTTGTTTCCAAATGTGTCGCAGTGTTTTTTTACCACTACAACATAAAATCGAGTCTGCAAGATGGAACCGACACTGTCTTCATTGAAATAGATTCTCACGATTTTTCATCAACGGATACGACTTAAGCAGATTCAAATCTGTGTCGAGAGTAATAAACGTATCCGCTGTTCTCCAAAAGTTTGCCATAGTTTGTATATAACTTTAAATAAAACGAGAAAGCAAAGCTAACTTCGTCTGTGCCGATGTTTAAATACACTTAAAACTTTTGTGACCACTGACATAATTTTGTGATTTATAAGCTTTATGTCTTGTGTCATCGTGATATTAAATAGAAAAATAGGGGAAAGTTAAGTATTTTGTATACCCTTGCAGCTTCCAATGAAAACAAAAAAGTTTTTCTAACTATGGGATCTATACTATATAGATGTCTGATTTCGACGAAACTTTGTGAAATCATGGAAAAGCATAATATACTGTTATTTACAAAATTTGGAGGAGATCCCATTTAAACCAAAAAAGTTTTTCTCACTAGAACTTCTTTTTCGACCGATCATTCATACTGCAGCTATATGCTATAGTCATCCGATTTTGATAAAACTTTGAAGAAAAGTGCTTAAGTATTTAAATAAACAATATGCCAATAAAAAGGACGCTTTCATTAAAAACAAAAAAGTTTTCCTCACTCGAACTAGTTTTTCGACCGATCGTTCCTAAGGCAGCAATATGCTATAGTCATCCGATTTCGACCAAACTTTGTAGAATTGTGTAAAAGTATATAAAATAAGTGTATGCCAATGATAAGGACGTTTTCATTTAAAACAAAAAACTTTTTCTCACCAAAACTACTTTTACGACCGATCGTTCCGATGGCAGCTATATGCATAGTATCCGATATGACAAATTTTAGAATTGTGAAAGTATATAAAGTGTATGCCAATGATAGGGACGTTTTCATTCAAAACAAAAAGTTTTTCTTACTAGAACTAGTTTTTCGACCGATCGTTCCTATGGCAGCTATATGCTATAGTCATCCGATTTCAACCAAACATAGTGAAATCATGGGAAAGGATAGTAAACTAAGAAATACGTACTTTGAAGGCGTTTCTATTAAAAACAAAAAAGTTTTTCTCACTAAAACTACTTTTTCGACCGATCGTTCCTATGACAGCTATATGCTATAGTCATCCGATCCGGTCGGTTCCGACAAATGTGCAGCGTATTTGAACCAAAAGACTTCGTGCAAAGTTTGGTGAAGATAGCTTTCAAACTGACGGAGGAGATAGCAAAGAAACAGACAGACGGACGGACGGACAGGGCTAAATCAACTCAGCTTGTCGTGCTGATCAAGAATATATATACTTTATGTGGTCGGAGATGCTTCCTTCAATGCTTTACGTGGCTTATGGAAAAGCTACATACCGTATGTAGAAATATGAAAAGTAAACGCGGCATGTAGAAATGCTACATAAACGTAGTGGGTGGAAAATTCCTGTCGAACGTGTAAGAAAACTTCATCCTCATGAAGTTTTTATCTCTGTGTACTAAACCTTAAAACTCAATTTAACTAGCGGACTCGGTCTAAAAAGTAAGAAATTTGTGCTTTAAAAACGCCGGTTTTTATACTCTGTCTACCAAAGATACACAGAGTATATTAAGTTTGTGCAAAAGTATGTAACAGGCAGAAGGAAGCATCTCCGACCCTATAAAGTATTTATATTCTTGATCAGCATCAACAACCGAGTCGATGTAGCCATGTCCGTCTGCCCGTCCGTCCGTCTGTCTGTACAAACAAACAGATCTCAGAGATGGTAAGAGATAGAGGTTTGACAAGTATGGGACATATGTTTCTTATACTCGCAGGCAGATCAAGTTTATTTTCAATTTTTAAAACGCCCCTCCCGCCCCCGCAAATTGACAAAAAAAGAACGGTTATTTATCTCCCAAAAGTTTTGTATAGATTGAAGGTTCGTACCTTTCTGGACTTATTTAGTAATCAGAGCGATAGTAAAGTTTGAGCAAAGAATCGCTCAGTTAAAGCGTAAAATACATACTGAGCATTCACTCGTTGATACAGGTATGACCTTCAGGCAGCACCGGTCGCTACTACGTTGATGGGCTACTTAGGGGCGATTGCTAGGTTCAAGGGCTTGACTTTCTTCGGGTTTATTGAGTAGTAAAGATCGCGGATGAGCGATTAGTAATTAAATACATGAAAAGCGAAAAGGCGATCGGTCCCCTAGTGCCCTGCAAAGTAAGTAGTGAATTGCTGTAAAATACATACTGAGCATTCACACTCGTTGTGTAGAGCATTACTGAAGGGTAGGTATAACAGGCTGGCATGATGATGCAAACGTTATGAAGTTTTCTTAGAGGGCGGGATATTCAAGGAAATTAATGAAGCTTGTAAACGAAAGGTATATAATCCTACTTCATGAACTTCATGATGTCTTGCTTTGTCGTGTAAATCCAGACATAAACAAATTATATTATTTTTATAATCAAATGTGGAACTTGGAAGAGATCGAATGATAAAATCTTTAAGTTTCTGAGATGTTGCTAGAAGTTCAACGAGTAAACGGGGGGCGCAGTGGGTAAGTTTAGGAAATATAACAATTGAACAGTTGAGAAAACTTCTAAACGGAAATTCCCCGAGGTGTGATTCTAAAATTTAGCTGTAAACTTCATCAGTCCATTCGGGACTGCGAACTTCTAACAGACATACACTGCAATAGACGAAACCTAGAAGAAATTTTAGAATGAGGATTATGAAATACTTACCTTTATATGCATCATATCGATTATTTTTATTAACGAATTAGAAAGGAACTTTCCCAAACTTATCTACAAAAGACTGAACCTAGAGAAGTAAGCCAAGAGAAAGAAATTATTTCAACGGCGAGCTTTCAGTAAAACAAACCCTAACAATTTTTTAGGCCCTAAAATGCAAGGCCGTAACTTATATTTAATTATTTATTTAGTATTTAACAATATAACTACAAAAACAGGGGAACGTTAACTTCGGCTCGGCCGAAGAAAACAAAAAAGTTTTTCTAACTAAGATTACTTTTTGGACCTTACATTTCTATGTGGTCTATACCATATAGATGTCTGTTTTCGACCAAACTTGGTGATCTCATGGAAAACATAATGCACAGTTAATTACGAAATTTAAAGGCGATCCCATTGAAAACAATAAAGTTTTTCTCACTAGAAATTCTTTTTCGACCGATCATTCATACTGCAGCTATATCCGATTTTG
This sequence comes from Lordiphosa collinella, assembly GCA_018904265.1. Taxonomy (NCBI): domain Eukaryota; kingdom Metazoa; phylum Arthropoda; class Insecta; order Diptera; family Drosophilidae; genus Lordiphosa; species Lordiphosa collinella. Next base: position 56,626 of record JAEIFV010000432.1, on the reverse strand, counting down.
ATAAAATTTTGTAGAAATGTGTTAAAGTATATAAAATAAGAATATGCCAATAAAAAGGACGTTTTCATTAAAAACAAAAAAGTTTTTCTCACTAAAACTAGTTTTTCGACCGATCGTTCCTATGGGAACTATATGCTATAGTTATCCGATTTCGACCAAATTTTGTAGAATTGTGTAAAAGTATATAAAATAAGAGTATGCCAATGATAAGGACGTTTTCATTAAAAACAAAAAAGTTTTTCTCACTAAAACTAGTTTTTCGACCGATCGTTCCTATGGCAGCTATATGCTATAGTCATCCGATCCGGCCGGTTCCGACAAATGTGCAGCGTATTTGTACCAAAAGACTTCGTGCAAAGTTTGGTGAGGATAGCTTTAAAACTGACGGAGGAAATAGCATAGAAACAGACAGACGGACGGACAAGGCTAAATGAACTCAGCTCGTCATGCTGATCAAGAATATATATACTTTATGTGGTCGGAGATGCTTCCTTCAATGCGTTACAAACATCCGCACAATTTTATAATACCCTCTGCAAGGGTATAAAAAGAAGTCCCTAAGAAGTCGCTTAACAATAATATTGTCGATGCTAAAGTCAAACAGCATGCCAACTGGGAAACAATTGTACATCAATAGGGCTCTACATATCGGCTCATTATTGGCATAATGGACCCTATGAGTTGCTACTCTAAAGGGGACTAAGTCATGCAAAAATCTGGGTGGAACATTGAAAGGAATCTTGTCCAGTATCATGGGACAATTAATATTGCCGACCACAATGTCATTTAAGAAAATTAAAGACGTAATTGTTCTCAAGGGTAGAAATATGCAATAGGCGACATCTACTCAGATACGGTGGAAAAGGCTCCGAAAAATGCAGACGCTCAAGGCTGTTTATGTGAACGGCAGCCGTAGGATTCCTGATAAACGAAGCATATTCAAGCCTAGAACGCACTAAGGCAGAATACAAACTTAAAATTGCTTGGAATTGCGCTTTACAAAGCCCAGCATTGAATAAGCTTTGGGGAGGATATAGTAGTAGTAGTGGTTCTTTATTATTATTAATAAAATAAAATAAGAACATTTTGCATATTTAGGCATGGCTTAATTGCCGTTAGCCTTAATCGAAAAAATTATACATAGCATTTATGTTAATCCTAGTGAGCTACGGGAAGACTTACCCTTCAGAGTTACACCACCTGCCTTCCCCGCTCGTCGCGGGATAGCAAATCTTTCACTCTTAAGGGGGCCATCCCAGGCTCTTAAAACTATAAAAGTGAAAACATTTTACAAATATAAAAACTTGACATGAATTAAATAGAACTGTTGTACCTGAACTTAAGTATACTAAAAATCCTCATTTACTATACTCCTCCTATATACTATAGCACCCTCAATATAATCCGCCAGGTTTACCCAACCCATGGCTCCATCCAGAGCCGCGACGACCTCCTCTGCCTCAAGCACTTCCTTCTTAAAATATTGAAGTCGAAACTCTTTCAAAATAGGGCATCTTCCGATAAAATGATGCATGTCCTCTATCTCCTTCCAGTTGCAAAGCGAGCACAATCCACCGTTTACCGTGTTTCTGGGGTTGCTATTTAGCCGCAGCATATCTCCTCTCGTCTTTAGGATCCATGTAATAGTCCTCTGTGTGGAGCCGTTATTGCAGAACTCAGCCCCTACCGCATAGTTTAAGTTCTTGAATATGCGAACTTCGCTCGATCTGGCCATGTTCACATGTTCCTTCTTAGTTTCTTCTTCCACTAAGGGTGATGTTATGATCCTCGAGTTTTCTTCTAAGCGTCGCTTACCATCCAATCCCCTGTCGGAGCATATACCGAGACAAAATATGCGGCAATCTGGTGCTGTTGTACTCGAAAAGAGTTCTCGCTATATATTTTAGGTGCAGATTTAGGCTATAAATATGTCCGTCTTCTAGGCCTGCATCAATCGCTAATAGGTAGTTTGGCGTATTTTCCGGCAACTTAAGAATTCGTTTTATGAAGTACCTCTGCAGTTGGTATGCTTTTTCGCTTACCTCGGATATAGTTTAGATGCTCAGAAAACTGAAATTTGGAGTCAAACACCACCCCCAAATCCATAGCTTCATACTTCCGTCTCAAAGCGTGATGACTAATGGAATACGATGTTAATATCGGCAGGTTGCGCTTTACATATGTAACAAAGAAGCATTTTGAGAAGTTAAGAGGCAGCAAATTGCGCCCGCATCAGTCAGCAACCGAATTAAGATCGCATTGAAGAACTTCAACATCGCTGATGTTTTTAACAGATCTAAAAATTTTTAAGTCATCAGCATACATTAGATAATGCGAGTTAAGTAGGCAACCGATATCAGTAATAAATAGTGAAAATAGCAATGGACCTAGTACACTCCCTTGAGGGAGGCCAGATGTTGCTATGTAGGTGCTTGAACGTATGCCATTAATGAGAACTTGGTACGATCGACCATCAAGATAAGACTCAAACCAATTGAGGATGGAAGAATGAAAGCCAAGCTTGGCGAGCTTGGATAAAAGAGCACTATGGCAGACTTTGTCAAATGCTTTAGAAAAATCCGTGTAGATCACATCGACTTGACAACGATTTTCAAATGCGGAAATGCAGAAACATATCGAAGAAACATATCGAAAAGAAATACAGTAAGGGTGTTCACGACCACCAGTTGAGCTACGGAAATGTTGGATTGAGGATTTTTAAAATTTTTTTAAAAGTCGAAAACAAGATGAGGGAAACAAACATAACAATTCTACAGATATGTTTATAAGAAATCTAAAATTCCTCAATTCAACAATTCCTCAACTAGCGGTCGTGAAAACCCTAAGTGATTTGACTTTTGCAATAGAAACTAACAAAATAGCAAGGCAAGACTGCATCTGCACAAAGATCTAAGTTGAGGTCTTACATTATTTGATATACTTGTACATTGTAATTGTACATAACCCTTTCAATACAATGAAATCAGTTCAAACATTAATTGCATTAACATTATTGTTGCATACCCTTTGATTAGACAATGTAAATACGAAAAAAATGCCTTAAAAAAATAAATAAATAATAAGCTGAGTTAGCCTCCAATTTTATTACATTTCTCCCATTGTTCTATTCTTCTTCTGCTGTTGCTGCTGCTGCTGCTGCATTCCCATAAAAAATAAAAGATACAAAACAAGAAAATACAAATTGATTGGGCCAAAATGGTTCCAGTGTTTCCTTTCGCATAACTCAATGCGCACGCGTCTGGCTTTAGTTTTGGACAATTTTCTAGCAATTTTCCACAAGACCAGCTGTGGGACACACACACAAAATGGTCAAGACAACTTGTTGGACTGGGTTGCTCTTGCTCTCATTCCAAAATCGCGATTTAAATCATTAAATGGACGTCAGGCGAGCCAAAAAGTTGCCGCCTGCTGTTGTCGTAGGGAAAATTTGAAAATTACCTTTAATCAGAGCGAAAATGAGATGGCTAATTTTCGAAACTGGGAGACTGTGGGAAATCTTTGGCCTGGTGTGGGTGGGCAGCTGTGGAATGTGGCTGTGAACTGGACTTGGTTCACAGAAGTTTTTGCTCTCGAAATTATGCAAAATTGCGGAAAAACTCGGAAGAGAGAAAGAGAAGAAACGCTTTCTGTTTGATCTATGAGCCTGCGATTACGAGATCCCCAGAAGTGCGGCAGCTGCTGTCGCTGCTGCTGGGAAGGAAACCTGCCTCCTGGCAGTTGGCCGCAAATGATGATGAGGCAACCACAACTGAGCGACTCGGCGACCATGACAAGCGACAAGTTGTCGTTAGGCCCAAAATTAGATGCATTTTGCATGCCAAAACAGCGCGCGCGCGAGAGTGAGAGCGAGAATGGAAGAGAGGCGCAAACATTTATGGGCTTAGGGTAAACATTTGGAGACGCATCAATGCAGCTGGCTGAGAACTGCAACAACATCCAGCATCAGGCATCAGCCTAAGTCTCAGGCCTCATCTCGTGGACTTGTGTGTGGAGTGTGCAAATATTTTAGCAGCAATTTTCAGCTTAAATGCCTAACAAAACGAGGCGCATCGTGTGCTCAACCGAGCTTGGAGACTCCCGCTGACTAAGGGTCCCCCTTTCCGTTTTTGTTTCGGCCAGTTAGACTTGGCGATTTTATTTTAAATTGCATACGGTTCTGAACCGAACCAGCGCCAGTTTGAAAATGGTTCTGCTCAAGTTTGTTGTAATTTTAAAAGATTTTATAACAAAATAGAACTGAACGAAAAGTCTTAAGTCGTTTTAGCATTGCAGAGTTTTACGAACTATCCCTTAAAGAACTTCAAGCTGTTGGTTATAGTCTGGTTTCAGTGTTTCCACAAAATCTGATTTGGTCCATCTTGTTATTATATTTTTGAAATATCTCTCATCAATCTGCATTCTTTCTTTGAACGTTTCAGATTGAATTGTGTGAGTTTTCCAATTTCAAAAAATTTTTCAAGAAGCACCGTTCCTTCATCTTAATCAAACTAAAGCTTTGTAAAGAAATGGTTACAATTTCCAAGAAAATTAGCTTATGGAATGCCCTGATGGCCAAGATTCAAAGTTGCTTACGATATCTACTACATTCTTGCCCTCTGGGATAATCCTTAAACTAATACATGGCTTCGGCATATTCTACTCTTTATACACTGTAGCAAAGGAAATTCCTTTATAGACATTAAAAGAAATGTGAAATGTGATTATTTAGGCTGTTGCTATGCAGTAATATTTCGCATTTCAAATTTTGAAGTTTGAAAAAGCGTTAACTTTTTGTTACTTAAGGCCCAAACGGACTGACGTCGTAGCTAAAAGTTTCATACAAAAATTGAGCGAAGATGATTTCCTTGCACTTTACCTTTTCCCCCGTTGGAGTCAAAAAGTACTTTTACGCTTAACAGCGCTAAACAGAGCTTAACATCTTATACATACGTAGACTCTATGTTAATAGGCTGTGTGCAATGTTGTTGCCACCAGATGTTACGCGCTGTTACTCTACATGTATGCCATCGATCAGCTGGACTTAACTAAAATAAAACAATGGCAGAAAAAACAAAGCGAAAGAGCCGATTGGAAATGTTTTCGCATGAATACAAGGTTTCGCTGATTTTGGCGGTGAGAGACCGGGATGCCATTTGGGACTTATCCCACCCCAAACATTCGGTCTTAAATTTTGTTAACAAGGCTTGGAGTGAAGTGGCCGAGCTTGTTTAAAAAGAAGGTTTGGAACATACAGTATGTCAAGAAAGTGTTTTTACACAGTAAAAAGACTCACATTTTTCGCTTATTTTGCAGAATTAAGGGCTTTCCCTAACATAGAGATAGATCCGCCGGACCATAATGAAGTCTTGTTAGCCAGAAAAAGGCTAAAAAATAACAAATCTGCTGGCGCTGATGAGCTGCCTGCTGAATTGTTCAAGGCTGGCGGTGAGGAGCTGGTAAGGTGCATGCACCAACTCCTATGCAGAGTATGGTCCGAAGAAAGCATGCCCGAAGATTGGAATCTAAGTGTACTCTGTCCAATATTTAAAAAAGGAGACCCTGCGGTTTGCGCCAATTACCGCGGGATTAGTCTCCTTCCCATCGCATATAAGGTTCTATCATGCATCCTATGTGAACGTCTAAAGCCGAGAATAAGTGAACTGATTGAACCTTATCAGTGTGGCTTTAGACCTGGCAAATCCACCACGGACCAGATATTCACATTGCGACAAATCCTGGAGAAGACCCGAGAGAGAAATATCGACACCCACCACCTTTTTGTTGACTACAAAGCCGCCTTTGACACGCCGATAATGTCAAAGTTCTTTGAAGCCCTGTCTACCTTTGGTATTCCAGCAAAGTACGTTCGACTTTGCATGATGACGTTGAGAAGCACACAAAGCTCCGTCAAAATAGGAAAAGACCGCTCCGAGCCTTTCGATACCAAAAGAGGTTTTAGGCAGGGTGATACCTTATCGTGCGACTTCTTTAATGCTGTACATCTGATGGAGTACATACTGCGCCAGTGCCCAAATGCTAACAGAACCTGCACCATCTTTACCAGAGATAACATGCTACTTGCATTTGCCGATGATATTGATATCATCGGCAAAATCGAATCTGTGGTAAAACAGGCGTTCTCAAAGATAGAGAAGCAGTCAAAACTTATAGGCTTAGCGGTAAATGGGGATAAGACGAAGTACCTACAATCAACGCTCAGTAAGTCTACGCTTGGACAATCTGTTGCAATGGGAGACTAAAACTTCAAGGTTGTTAAGGAATTTGTCTACCTCGGAACGACGAACACCAGTCTGGAAATCCGAAGAAGAATTACTCTTGCAAACCGATGTTATTACGGGCTCAATAAGGAGTTCAAGAGCAGAGCCCTCGCACGGAAAACGAAAATTGCGCTATACAAGTCGCTTATCATCCCAGTCCTGCTATACGGCGCAGAAGCATGGACAATGAAAAAAGAGGATGAGGCGGCAATTGGTGTGTTCGAGAGAAAAGTGCCTCAGAGGATTTATGGACCTCTAAACGTTGGCGGCGAATTTCGCATCCGAATGAATCGCGAAGTGTATGAGCTCTATGGAGGCACTGACCTAGTCAAGCGCATAAAACAACACCGGCTGCGCTGGATAGGACATGTTACCCGTATGGATGATAACGCTCCAGCAAACGCGTGTTACAATCGGCATGCGATCGAGTTGGGAGGCATTCCCCCCACAGGGTCGACCGAAGCGGAGATGGCGCGACCGGTGAGGGAGATATTGCGAAGCTGGGAGTGTCCTCCTGGTGGAATGTCGCTGAGACCGTAAAGCGGTTGTGATGGCCAAAGAAGAAGAAGAAGGGGCTTTCCCTAAATGGTAAAATTTTGGTTATAGCCTTGCAGAGGGTATTATAAAATTGTCCGGATGTTTGGAACGTATAGAAGGAAGCATAACCGACCGCATAAAGTATATATTCTTGATCAGCACGACGAGCTGAGTTGATTTAGCCCTGCCCGTCTGTGCGTCCGTCCGTCTGTCCTTCTGTCCGTTTGTTTCTGCTTCCCTCAGTTTTAAAGCTATCCTAAACTTTGCACGAAGTCTTTTGGTACAAATACGCTGCACATTTGTCGAAACCGACCGGATCGGATGACTATAGCATATAGCTGACATAGGAACGACCGGTCGAAAAAGTAGTTCTAGTAAGAAAAACTTTTCTGTTTTTAATGGAAACGCCTCCAAAGTACGTATTTCTTAGTTTACTATCTTTTCCCATAATTTCACTAAGTTTGATCGAAATCAGATGACTATAGCGTATAGCTACCGTAGAAACGATCGGTCGAAAAACTAGTTCTAGTGAGAAAAACTTTTTGTACCTTATCATTGGCAGACACTTATTTTTTTACACATCGTAAACTTTTACTTTTTAACTTTACAAAGTTTGGTCGAAATCGGATGACTATAGCATATAGCTCCCATAGGAACGATCGGTCGAAAAACTAGTTCTAGTGAGGAAAACTTTTTTGGTTTTAATGAAAAGTCCTTTTTATTGGCATATTCTTATTTTATAAGCTTTAACACTTTTCTACAAAGTTTTATCAAAATCGGATGACTATAGCATATAGCTGCAGTATGAATGATCGGTCGAAAAAAAAGTTCTAGTGAGAAAAACTTTTTTGTGTTAAGCGGGATCGCCTCCAAATTTCGTAGTTCACAGTTTATTATGCTTTTCCATGATTTCACCAAGTTTGGTCGAAATCAGACATCTATAGTATAAAGTATAGATCCCATAGAAAAGTAAGGTCCAAAAAGTAGTCTTAGTTAGAAAAACTTTTTTGTTTTCAATGGAAGCTGCAAGGGTATACAAAACTTCGGCCGAGCCGAAGTTAACTTTCCCTATTTTTTTTATTGTATTAAGAACATATTGAATTAAATAAAAAAAATTGTTTTTCCTTTGTACGAGGGCTGTTCAAAAAGTTGTCGGCCTTCAAAGTTGGACGTCGAAAAAAAGGTATGCTGCTGGCGGCACGGATAACTCCACTTCGGATCATCTGAAATGGAAAAAAGTAAACGGCGCTAGATTCAGTACAGATGGCCCCTATTTCAAACATAGTTTTGCGATTTTTTTTTACAAAATGGCGGCCATTGAAAAATGAAAAATCGATTTTGGGCAATTTTTTTTAAGTTTAGTGTAAAAAAAAAAGTAAAGAAATTTTAAAAATTATGATTGAAATAGGGGCCATAATGGTGACAATTCTGCGTCGATTGCACTTTGTTTCATCAAAATCCGTTCAGAACTACGGGCGCAATCAGTGCCGCCAGCTCGAAAAACGAGGTTTCGAGATAAACGCGTTTAAAGTTTGCAGTTGCTAGGCAAATCGGGTCACTTTGGGTCATTAAAAGGGCTATATCTTCTAAAGTATATCGAATTTCAAAAAATCCTTTTAGGACGATATTCTCAAATATCCAAGCTATAAAAATATGCAAAAAAAAAAAATCGAAAAAAATTTAAATAAGCATTTTAACTCAGGATGTGGGATGTTGGAGGCAACTACTGTTCGTCATCATTTGCTACTCATCTACTCTTGTCTGAGGTTCTTCATCAATGAGAATGTGAAAACTACCTCAACACTATGAATGATAATAAATTAAATACTTGCAATTAACTTAGCTCAATACTAGTACGTCAGTGTGAAAAGCTCTCCAGCTTTGCACCTGGAGTGAGGCCCTACACAATACAACACTAGCCTCTCTCTTATGAGTTTAAGGGGATTTCCAAAACGTTAATTAGTAAGCGGTGTACACGTGATGGCAATGACTCTTCCTATCAGTTCATAGAGATCAATATAACGCAAATACATACAAACTGACAATTCACACATAGAGCTCATGCTAAATCAATGGACGGATGACGGATCTGGAATCAATCTTCACTTTCGTTTTGTACGATTTCAACGAGAATTTGTCCCTGAATTTGTGCAGCGACCCCGTTCCCGTTTCAAGTTTCCGTTATGCCCCGTTGTAAAATTGTATCGATTAATGGTTATTTATGCGAGTTTCTGCCGCGAAATTCTATTAACAATTCAAATTGCCAGCTTGGTGGGGAAACTCAAGGCAAAGAACGACGAATATATATGCAAGCAAAGGTATACCAAAAAAATAGAAGGACTTTTGGTTCAAAAAAACATGCGGCTTCGATTTTAACAATGGTGGGCAAATTCAAAGTTGTCAGATTCTTATTTTAGTTAAGTATTCTTTCTTATGAGACATTGTTATCTACATGAATTCTACATGAAATGTAAACTTTTGATTTGGGTTTGTGTCTCAGCTGAATAAGCTTTAGTAAACTTTTGGGCCACAGTGGCACTAAATGAGCATTTTAGAGCCAAAAATTAAGTCATCAATTTCTAATTTACTGAAAGAAGAAGAAGAAGAATAATTCAGTTTGCTTCGGTCGAGTAAAAACCGTTCAAGTTCTTTTCAACTTGATTCAACGTTGAATTTGTGAAAAGGACAGGTAAAAGAAACCTAGTACTCCCCGAATGCTCTTAAATTTGGTTTCATTTTCATTTTATTTTCAGTTTTTTAAAGTGCTAGTCGTTACTTACAAAATTCGGAATCAAGATCTAGTCGAAAATCAAATGGCCTTTAGACATGGATACTCTACTGCGGATAGCATTTTTGTATTGACTTCGCTTGTCAAAGAGTATCGGGAAAGAAAAAGAAACATGTACATGTTTTTATAGATTTTCAAGCGGCGTTTGATACAATTAATAGAGAGCAACTTCTTTTCTCTTCTACGGTATGGGATGGATATGTACCCATGGAAGATTTCGCGATGCCTACTCAGCCCTCTGTTCATTGCTCTCTTTGTAGACGACAATGCAGAAGATCTTCTAGGAGGAGTCAAAATGGGTGGACACATTTTTAAAGATAAAGTTAAATGAGAGTGTGTTTGAAGTTTAGTTGACGGCTTAATTTCGGCTGATTTACGACTGACGGCTGAAGTCTGCTGATCACGGCGGCGGCTGCTGAACGACTGATGACGATGATTGCCGACCTATCGATAATAACGTCTATCGCCTTAACAGGGATGCCACCTGGCATGCAGGTCCCTATAACATCTTATACTCGGCCATCCTGTTCTTCATCTGTCCCAGATGAATCCGCTTCAGAGTCCTTGTCTTCTTCTTGCTCATAATATCGCCAAAGTTTCATGAAGTCATCGCTTGTAGACGTCTACTGAGGTCCCTGAAAATCAGCTTCAAATCGGCTTCATTTCGCATCCTTACCCCGAATAATAAAGGGTGATTTTTTAAGAGCTATAGGAAAGTTTTAAAAAAAAAAACACATAAAATTCGGAAAAATGCATGAAATCTTTATTTGAATAGATAGTACGGTCCATATAATTTAATGTTTGAAGATTATTTCATGCAAATGTTGACCGTGACTGCGCCTCAATTGGTCCATCCGCTTAGTCCAATTTTGGCATACTCTTTCCAACATTTCGGCCGGTATCTCACGAATAAATGATTTAATGTTGTCTTCCAATGCGTCAATTGAAGCGGGCTTGTCTGTATAGACATGAGCTTTAACATAGCCCCACAAAAATAGTCTAAAGGCGTTAAATCGCTCGATCTAGGCGGCCAATTGACCGGTCCCGAACGTGAAATAAAATGTTCACCGAACTCGCCTCTCAATAAGTCCATTGTTGCGCGTGCTGTGTGGCATGTGGCACCGTCTTGTTGAAACCACATGTCATGCAAGTCAAGCTCTTGCATTTTGGGCAAAAAAAGTTGGATATCATCTCACGGTAGCGCTCACCATTCACAATAATTCATCTTTGAAGAAGTACGGTCCAATGATGCCACCAGCCCATAAACCGCACCAAACTGTGACTTTTTCTGGATGCATTGGTAGCTCTTGCAATGCTTCTGGCTGATATTCACTCCAAAATCGACAATTCTGCTTATTTACGTACCCATTGAGCCAAAAATGAGCTTCGTCGCTGAACACAATTTTTCGGTAAAAAGTGGATCTTCGGCCAACTTTCCAAGAGCCCATTCACCAAAAATTCTACGTTGCGGTAGGTCGTTCGGCTTCAATTCTTGCACCAGCAGTATTTTGAAAGGCTTCAGCAAAATTTTCCACGTTGTTGAGTAACAGAGGCCCAATTGCTGCGAACGGCGACGAATCGATAATTGATGGTCATCATTAACACTGGCCGATACAGCTGCGATATTTTCTTCAGTTCGCACTCTACGTAAGCGTGTTCGTGGTTTAATGTCTAACAATGTAAATTTGGTGCGAAATTTAGTCACAATAGCCCGAATAGCCGCTTCAGTGGGTCGATTAAACTGACCATAAAATGGAAGAAGCGCGCGATACTTTCTTAACAGAGCACGCATTTTGATAATAAAATTCAATCATTTACGAAGCGTTGTACGTTTGTAAGACGATTCATGGTTAAATTATAGACCAAACTGAAGATGTTTGACAAATAAAACAAAACACGAAACGTTCGTGAGCTGTTTAAGCCAGTGTTGCCAAAAAGATAATAGCTAAAAAATCACCCTTTACTTCAAATGGAGTATATTTAGTAGAAGAGTGAACATGTGCGTTATAGCACGTTGTTTTTTTATTTTTTCTGGACGGCTCTGCAGCTGACATCTTTGCTAAGACGGACCAAATGACTCGGTTGACGCGTTCGATTTGTCCATTCCTCCTTGGAACTCCGGTTGTGGTCTCTAACTTGATCGATTTTGTTCTCTTTACAAAAGTTTTTGAACAATTTTGATGTAAATACGGCTCCCTTGTCAGTGATACTTCGCTGTGATGGTTGTGTGACATCCTTCTTTTTTGCCAGAACAACTTTACTCGCAACATCTGAACAAGAGTCTTGTATGATACCCTGCTGAACCTGCTTTTGTACAAGCTCTCTATCCGGTGCTGATAATCGGCTTGGACTTTCGCAGCTTGTTTCTACTTGTAGCTTTTAATCATCTGAATAACCAATTCGTTGAATTTCTGCACCACATCTACGTCTTTATGTTGATCGACCACAGCTTTATCGGCGGTTTCAAATGTGTAGCTCCCAGCCAACAACTGCATCAACGTTTATATTATCGTCTGGAACTAATAGAAATGTATGCTGTGATTTAACGGCATCCCCGATGGCATCTGCGGAAAATGAACCCAACACCGACGTAGCGACATTGCCCAATCCATACAACTTCGAACGATTGGTTTGTAACTTGCAGCTGGAAAAATTTTTAGAGTATACACCAGGGACAGGCACATTCCAATCTCGTGTGCATACAAAAATTCTCTAAGCAGCGCTGCTCTGACACACATAGTATAAGCTGTACAAGCGACGCTGCGTTGCTTGCTTTCCTATGATGCGACGCAGCCGTCGCTACTGAAATTGAGAGCAATTTTTGCGTTGCTCTCACACACACCAATGCAAAAATGTAAATGTATTTTTGCCTGCCTCTGGTATACACCCAAACGCATAAGAGACACATCTGCATCAGTGTCCACTAGGCACCACAGCTTTTGGTTGTTGATCTGAATTGCTTTCATGCGCTTTTCATTTCTAACGACACTTATGTAATTGCTTGTAGAGCCACAGTCTTTAGCCTTATGCATTTAGCCTTCCATTGCATTTAAAAAACTAATCTTGGCACTACCGCCCAGCTTCTACCGGATAAGAGCACGATACGGGTGCCTATTGCGTCTTGTAAACTAAAAATAAAGGAAAATACCTAGAAAATAGCCACCGCTAGAGATCAATTTACACGTGAAATCTCTTGGCCCTCTTAATTTTAAAAGATCTTTAACACTACTGTCTTCCTATTCGGAGGAAACCTTACAGGACAGGTATGCCGAGAGGCTTGGTATCAACCGCAACGACTATTGAAGAAGCTGTTGCTCCGTTGATGAAGATGAAAGCATCCAGCATCTTCTCTGTCACTCTCCAGCGCTCAGTAGGAGACGATTTGCAATCCTAAGTCAGCATTTCCTACCTGACATTTAAGCAGTCTCTGAGATAGAGATTGCTTACCACTCAAATTTGTGGTACTTTCTAAGTGGTTCAGACGTGATGATCCTCCCTTTACTGTTTAAAAGTTAAAACTAGCGTTTATATGGTATCACAATGGACCTATTGTTTTTGGTCTAAGTGAAAAAGCATTACCGCTTCGACCATCTCAACCTTCCCTAAGCTTTTTATAGTTCTTATATTTCTTTATTTATTTCTACATTTGTAATTGTAGTCAATATTTATGTCGCTTCTTAATTATCTGCCTTTTCTCACAATTATTTCTTCTTTTCGTCCTCCTCACATTTGGCCTTATTCTCAACATCTCCTTTTTTATTTTGATGCTCTGCGTCAAGTGATTCTTTAGGCTGGTTCTCCTGAGACTTTTCTTTGAAAGCGTCAAGCCATGTTTCCATATTGCTTTTTCCCGTTTCTGCGCAGTTGGTTTCTTGAATGTTATTTTCCGTAACAACTTTTGTTTTGGTCTCCACTTCTTTTGTCTTCCTTTCCTCTGCACTCTTTGCGTTTAACTCACCTTCCGCTTCTTTCTTCTCTGGTGATTTACACTTTACTTTCAAGTCTGATTCCTCTTTCTGTGTCATGTCCGCTTTTTTCTTTTGCTCTTCCGCTTCACATTTATTTTTCATTTCTGCTTCTTTTTGCTGGTTCTCCGTTTCGCGTATCTTTTCAATCGCTTCGCCTTTTGGTTTTTCATTTTGCTTGCTCTTTTCCCCCGCTTCACACTTTGCCTTTAATTCTGCTTCTTTTAGTTTGATTTCCTCTGCTTCACTCATTGTCTTTAATGTGGCTTCTTCTTTATCTTTCTTCACCGTTTCTATCTTTTTCTCCTCCGCTTCACACTTTATCTTTAATTCGGCTTCTGCTTTCTGTTGCTTTTCTTCTGCTTCACTTTTTGCCTTTAAGGCTGCTTCATCATTTTGTTTCTTGTTCTCTTCTGCTTCTTTATTTTTGCTCTCTTCAGCTTTGCATTTGGCTTTTAATTCTTCTTCTATATTCTTTGTCTTGAACTCTTCCGCCTTATATTGGGCCTTCAAATCAGCTTCCGCTTTCGGTTTCTTCTCTTCTGCTTCACACTTTGCTTTAAGCTCAGCTTCTTCTTTAAGTTTTTGCTCGGGTTTTTCCTGCTTTCCCACCGCTTCACACTTTGCTTTCATTTCTGCCTCTTCAATCTGTTTCTTTTTCTCCTCCGCTTCACATTTCGACTTTAGGTCTGCTTCGACCATCTGTGGCTTCTTCGCTTCTCCCTGCTGCTCTTCTGCTACAGATTTTGCCTTTTCCTCTTTCTGTTTATTCTCAGTTTCTTTTTTTAAAGCTTCCGCTTCTGATTTTGCTTTAAGTTCAGTCTCTTTGTCCTGTTTCTTCTTTTCTTCTGCTTCAGACTTTGCCTTTAATTCCGCTTCTTCCTGCCGTTTCTTTTCTTCAGCCACACTCTTTGCTTTTAGTTCGGATTCTTCGCATTTCTTTTTCGATTCTTCGTTTAATTTCTTATCCGCTTCTGATTTTGCTTTTAGATCTGTTTCTTTCTTCGTACCTTCTGCTTCAGACTTTGCCTTTAACTCAGCTTTTTCTTTGGGTTTCTTTTCTTCAGCTTCACTTTTTGCTTTCAATTCCGCGTCTTCACATTTCTTTTTCAATTCTTCGTCTAATTTTTTATCCGCTTCGGTTTTTGCTTTTAGATCTGTCTGTTCGTCCTGTTTCTTCTTATCTTCGGCCTCAGACTTTGCCTTTAACTCAGCTTTTTCTTTGGGTTTCTTTTCTTCAGCTTCACTTTTTGCTTTCAATTCCGCTTCTTCACATTTCTTTTTCAATTCTTCGTCTAATTTTTTATCCGCTTCTGATTTTTCTTTTAATTCTGTCTCTTCGTTCTGTTTCTTCTTATCTACTGCTTCAGACTTTGCCTTCCGTTTCTTTTCTTCAGCTTCACTCTTTGCTTTCATTTCCGCTTCTTCACATTTCTTCTTCAATTGTTCGTCTATTTTTTTATCCTCTTCCACTTTCTTTTTGAGTGTTTCTTTAAGTTGTCCCTGTTTATCTAGTGCTGCAACTTTTGCTCTCAATTCTGCGTCCATTTTCTTCTCGCTGGCTGCACACCAGGCCTTAAGCTCTTCTTCGCTCATCTGCCTTAGATTTATTAACTTGTCCGACATGGTTTTCACTTCTTTTTCGTTAACAGCCTTTTGTTCTTTTTCGTTCAATTCCCTTAATTGCTTGTTTCTCTCATGTCTTGCTTTATTCAGTTTTTCTTCTCTTTCCTCTTCGGCTTGACACCAAGCTTTGAGTTCTTCTTTGCTCATATCTTGAGGGTTCTTAAAAGGTTTCTTCTCAGTTTTTTTCTCTACTCTTGCGTTCTCCTTGATTGTGGCCTCTGCCAGTTCTTTAGCTTGAGCAGCGAGCTGTCTATCGCACTCTTCTTCAAGTTCTTTCATTGACTCTAAGCTTGTTTCATCGGTTTGCTCTTCCAGCTCTACTTCTATTATAGCCGGAAGGCCGCCATCGGCTCGACGACCATCGCGTAGCTCCAACGATTGACTCTGAATTTCCGCAAAAGAATAACGATGATAGCTGAAATATTCTGCATTCTTGTATGTCTCACTTATGCCAGCTCCGGGACCCAATTGCTCTTCGGGGCTACTGAACTGGCGAAATACGGCGGGCCTTACAAAATCGGGCACCTCCAGACCATTATGTTCTACACTATCGGGAGCATAGCCCTCATCCGGTGGATCCTTGGGCGGACGGGGTATATTTGATTTTGTACTAAGAAAGCGTTTCAGCTGAGATCTTAATAAAAACTTGGACATATTTGGGAGCAAATTTATTTTTTTAACTTGATTGTTCAACAATTTGAGGAGAAGTGAATTTCATAGGAAACTAAATTTTGACATCTACTAAATTTGATTTTTTTTGATGAAAAGTTAGCCCACTATTCTTGCTCTTTCTTTTCATCTCTGAAACGCCCGGTGACCTCTGTCAGGTCATAATAGGAATATGTATGATACTCCAACTCACGGGTAAGCTCGTTTCCCTCCTCCAGACGTACTCCTTCCACAGCAGTCACGGGTCGCTGGCACTGGCTGTCCTCCATATATTGTGGCCACTTCATGCCCATTTCCGTTGTTTGCTTCGCTGCTGCTTCTTCGTCTTGTTCTTCATATTCCGTGTCCGGCAATTGAGCAGCTCGTAGTATAGGACCCTTAAAGGTGGTCGGCTCTTTGGCAAAACCACGCCAGGTGGTCAGCTGCCATTTAAGCAGCTTCCTTGTAGTGCCCCTCAGCATGGTTAACATTTTAACTGAAATGACCAACCAGCAAAGCAGTGGAAAGCTTAGGAAAATTCGTGGGGAGGAAAAGTCAAGTGAGGTCTTACCAGTTTGTCGCTTTGTTGTATTTATTTGCTATGCTTGAGTGTACTATATCGCATTTGACATTGACATTTACAGCGCAGGCTGTAATTTCGTTTTTTTTGTTGAAGATTTTCATGCCGCTGTCAGCCAATTGTCGAGTTGAAGCGCTCCGGGGACTGAGCTGCTGCAGTTTTGATGAACTTTTAAGTGATTTCTCTAGCGTAAAAAACTCGATAAGTTTAGGGATAACAGCTGCATAAGCCTCGGGGTATAAGCAGGGGAGGGCAATTGACTTTTTGATACCAGTACTGCTTTACATTTTTGTTTAAAAATGTGTATTAAATTCAAGATAGATAGATAAAGGTTGTATAAGATGGAATTTCAAAGTATGAAAAGGTACAAAACGTAGAAGAAAATGAATTCAAATAAAATTTATACAAGAAGCTTCACTCAAGCTACAAACTCACGTTTCCGAATAAAAGACCTACAAAACCAGCGAATGATTTTAAGAACCGCACATAACAAACTACCTCCAATAGGCAATGTTTTTAAATGTTATCTGGATTAAGAAATGAAAATTTGTAGCTATATCTTATTAAAAGTTCTTTTAGTGCTGCAAACTAGGGTTGTCGTCAATTTCCAAAATCTCAAAGTCAAAAATATTCTAAATAAAAATAAGGGAAGTTAACTTCGGCTCGGCCGAAGTTTTGTGTACCCTTGCAGCTTCCATTGAAAACAAAAAAGTTTTTCAAACTAATACTACTTTTTGAACGTTACTTTTCTATGGGATCTATACTATAAAGATGTTTGATTTCGACCAAACTTGGTAAAACCATGGAAAAGCACAATACACTGTTAATTATGAAATTTGGAGGCGATCCCATTTAAAACAAAACAGTTTTTCTCACGAGAACTTCTTTTTCGACCGATCATTCATACTGCAGCTATATGCTATAGTCATCCGATTTTGACTAAACTTTGTAGAAATGTGTTTAAGTATATAAAATTAGAATATGCCAATAAAAAGGACTTTTCATTAAAAACAAAAAAGTTTTTCTCACTAGAACTAGTTTTTCGACCGATCATTCCTATGGGAGCTATATGCTATAGTCATCCGATTTCGACCAAACTTTGTAGAATTGTGTAAAAGTATATAAAATAAGTGTATGCCAATGATAAGGACGTTTTCATTAAAAACAAAAAAGTTTTTCTCACTAGGACTAGTTTTTCGACCGATCGTTCCTATGGCAGCTATATGCTATAGTCATCCGATCCAGCCGGTTCCGACAAATGTGCAGCGTATATGTACCAAAAGACTTCGTGTAAAGTTTGGTGAGGATACCCTTAAAACTGACGGAGGATATAGCATAGAAACAGACAGACGGACAAGGCTAAATCAACTCAGCTCGTCATGCTGATCAAGAATATATATACTTTATGTGGTCGGAGATGCTTCCTACAATGCGTTACAAACATCCGCACAATTTTATAATTCCCTTTGCAAGGGTATAAAACCTCACAAAATCAATATTTAATGTACAAACTTCATGTTCGGGTCAAAAAATTTTCTCTATTTCAAATTCTGTCCGGACTAGGTATACCGGAGAAAATATCAATATATCGAAAAATCGATTTATTTGTCCACAAAATCGATAAATCCTTATCGAATATTCTTCCGAGGTGATTTATCGAATATGAAATATTTTTGGTAATATTTTTCTTTTAGTTTTTCGGAGTCTTGCATAACTTAAAACCATCCCTTCTCTGGGTTGTTCTTTTGTCATACGCAACCAACAAGAAAGAACGCGAATAAGAACACGAACGATTTCTCAAATCTTGTTATTTTTCTAACACGTTCTTTTTCATGTGTTTGGAAGGCAACAAGTCACCATATCATGAAACCCTCTCTTTTCTGGGTTGTGCTCTTGGCACCTATTAATGGGAAGAAGAAATGCGGAATGCAAAGACAAAAAGCAAGCCAAGGAAAAGAATGCAAAATATAAAGGAACAACAGGATAATTTGAATATTTGAGTGTTTAATTCTCTACTGCCGTCAGCAACGATTGCAAGCTCGTGTCTTCAAAATAAGTATAAATCTAAGTTATATTTATTAATAAAAATAAAAAAATAGGGGAAAGTTAACTTCGGTTTGGCCGAAATTTTTTTATACCATTGCAGCTTCCATTGAAAACAAAAAAGTTTTTCAAACTAAGACTACTTTTTGGACCTTTCTATTCTGTGGGATCTATACTATATAGATGTCTGATTTCGACCAAACTTGGTGAAATCATGGAAAAGCATAATACACTGTTAACTACGAAATTTGGAGGCGATCCCATTTAAAACAAAACAGTTTTTCTCACTAGAACTTCTTTTTCGACCAATCATTCGTACTGCAGCTATATGCTAGTCATCCGATTTTTATAAAACTTTGTAGAATTGTGTAAAAGTATATAAAATAAGAATATGCCAATAAAAAGGATGTTTTCATTCAAAACAAAAAAGTTTTTCTCACTAGAACTAGTTTTCGACCGATCGTTCCTATGGCAGCTGTATGCTATAGTCATCCGATTTCGACCAAACTTAGTGAAATCATGGGAAGCGATAGTAAACTAAGAAATACGTACCTTGGAGGCGTTTCCATTAAAAACAAAAAAGTTTTTCTCTTTAAGACTTGTTTTTCAACCGATCGTTCCTATGGCAGCTATATGCTATAGTCATCCGATCCGGCCGGTCCCGACAAATGTGCAGCGTATTTGTACCAAAAGACTTCGTGCAAAGTTTGGTGAGGATAGCTTTAAAACTGACGGAGGAGATAGCATAGAAACTGACAGACGGACAAGGCTAAATGAACTCAGCTCGTCATGCTGATCAAGAATATATATACTTTATGTGGTCGGAGATGCTCCCTTCAGTGCGTTACAAGCATCCGCACAATTTTATAATACCCTCTGCAAGGGTATAAAAAGTTAGCCGAAAGTATAATTAATTTGCAATTGTAAGTATTGGGAGTTATCATCGGCACATTTTGCTTTAATTAACAGTTTTCTCAACAAATGTACTACCAATATATAGTAACCCAAATATTAAAATACAAGAAGTGCCAATATATGTAAGTATTTAAATTATCAACCAATGCATTATTGATTGTAAAATCTATTATTTGATTATACCCTTGCCGCCTCCATTGGAAACAAAAAGTTTTTCTTACTAAGATTACTTTTTGGACCTTATTTTTCTAATGGAGCTATACTAAGTATATAGATGTCCTTTTTCGACCAAACTTGGTGGAATCATGGAAAAGCATATAAAATTATTATGTACGAAAGGAGACAATTCCATTTAAAACAAAAAAGTTTTTCTCACTAGAACTTCTTTTTCGACCGATCGTACTGCATTTATATGCTATAGTCATTCGATATTGACAAAACTTTGGGGAATTGTGTAAAAGTATATAAAATAAGTGTATGCCAATGATAAGGACGTTTTCATTAAAAACAAAAAAGTTTTTCTCACAAGAACTAGTTTTTCGACCGATCGTTCCTATGGCAGCTGTATGCTATAGTCATCCGATTTTGACCAAACTTTGTAGAATTGTGTGGAAGCATATAAAAGAAATACAAGCCAATTTTGACATTTCCATTGAAAACAAAATAGTTTTTCTCACTAAGACTACTTTACTGAAGCTACTTTTCTATGACAGCAATACTATATAGATGACCGATCTCGACAAAATTTGGTGGAATCATGGAGAAGCATAGTAAACTAAGAAATACGAAGTTTGGAAGCGTTTCCATTAAAAACAAAAGGTTTTTCTCTCTAAAACTACTTTTTTGACCGATCGTTCCCATGAGACCCTCCCGAGAACTTCTTAACCGCACCTTAAATTCACTTCTTTTAAATTTTGTGTGTTTCTCATTAAATTTCCCTACCAAATACAAAAAGACAGAATTAAAAAATCTTTTCGCATTTTCTTTCCACGATTTTTCAAATTCGCCAGTCGAAACCAGAAGACCACCTTAAGTTATGAAATGGCATCAGAAATCCATTTATACATGTACCTAAGACCTAGCTTCCAAACTTTAAGTCCAGGCACTTTTGTAAGCCGTGGTAGAGGTCTAATGAATGAGGTCCATTTGGGCATTGATTAATGTTATTAATAAGTAGCTACCTTGCTGGACGCTTTTTCCTTATAAGAAATATGACTTTTTTTCGAAGAACCAAGCTTTTAAACAAAACCTTAGGTTTGATTTTAATGGAACGGGTCCGAGAACCAAACCTTGACTTTCCAAAGGGCTCGAACTGCCGGACTAAACATTTTCTACATTTTGAGCTTAGCGAGACCGTAATTTGTAATACTTTTTATTTACCCGAATAGATCTGATTGATTTTTATAAATATTGATCAGATCAGCTTTATTTTTAACAAAAAAATCCATATCGAAATGCTGCTTTTCCATAATCGAAAGAAATATGTAAACAGATATTTTTCAAATATCCGTCAGCTGATCGGTCGGCAACCATGGCTACACTCACTTATTCTTTAATGACAACGAATAAGAAAATAATTTTCAGTCAGAGTCAGGCCCTTTGCCTTTGCCTAGAGCTTTTATTCAGCTCGATAACAAGCTAGATCCTTCGAATCACAATTCACCGACCATATTTGCTGCTTTTCGATTTTCGACTTCAGCTATAATGTCAAAGATACTTAACAGAGAATCAAACTAATAAACATTCAACATCGCACTATTATTTTTTTTTTTTGGGTTATCTTTATTATTAAACAAAAGAATCGTTTGCATATCGTTTGATACATTTAAATTTTATGATCATTTCCATTTGTGTTTTCTAAATTAAATTTTAAGTGAATCCGACATTATTTAGTACATTTTAGTTAAACACCCAGAACGTTAAGCAAATATAATATTCATTATTTGTTTTGCAACCTTAAATTATTCCAAAATTAATAGGTTTGGGTGAAATGTTTCATGTTTAAGTATCTAATTTTAAATTCCAAGCGAAAATCTTAATTCTTAGTTTAGTTTTTAAGCAAATTAACATTAAGTCGAACATGAATCGTTCTGGTCAAAAACTTAAGAGAAACTTATTTCATTAGTAAGTTCTTTTGTGAACTTTTTTAGATATTAAAAATGCGGGAAGAAGTAATTAAACATATTTTTGATTTTAAGCATTTATGCTTTGTTGTTCTTGGTTTAGGTAATATTTGAGCTGAAGTTGTAGAACGTTTGAAATGATTTAAATAAAGTCAAGTATCATTCTTTCAGTTGAGTTTTGGCCTAATCAACATTTGAACTGATTTTAGATTAGTTCTCTCTTTCTGCCAACTACCCCACCAAATTCCATATGAATCATTTTCATTTGTATTAAAGTACTGCCCGTTTAAGTTACTGAAAGTATATAATAATGTTAAATATAATAAAATAGTTTCAGTTAAACAAATTATACTCACCAGCCTTGGTTGGCAGCTTTCCAAAAATGGAATTTGAGGTGCCAGGCAAAGTCTTCCACGCCAAATATAAACTTTTCATGTAATCGCAATGCATCGCCAGCGTTGCCTGAATATTCTCCCAACGATTTTAATTTGTAATCCTCATTTTTGCTGCCAATAGAAAAGTCATCGTAGCGAGCATATCGAACTTGATCATCAAAGTCAACCATATGAATATATAATTCATAAACCTGATTTTTTGTCAGTTGATACACTTTCTCAAGACCAAGCCAAAAATCTCCCTTGATTACGCCAAATCCATTATAAAAATCAGCCAAGTCCATATCCTCAAAACGTATTTCTCCATTTAAGCGACGCTGCATAACCAACCAACCTGGTCCAGCAATGCCATTTTCTACAGGCGCCACAAAAGCCAGTGTGCCAGGTGGTTCAATTACTTTAAAACTGAAGTCAGAAGCATTATTATTATTTGTATTTAATAATTCATCTTTCTCTTCAAGTTTGGCTGCAGCTGTTTTAGCTATCAATTCCAAATGGGATGAACTTTCCTTCGCTTCATTAATCGTCTGCTCGAGGACAGATACCTGCTTCTTGCAGCTCTCGATGATAAGATTCAACTTCTTCTGTATTATGTTGGATTGGGTTTGAATATCCTTCAACTTCATGTTTGTCTCATGCTCGGTACTAAGTTCTTTGATTTCATATTTAACTGATGCAAAGTTTGGGTTATTGGTCTTACATTGGGTGTGTAATTCGGCTTGATCAGTTAAATCTTGATTTTCTGTTCCAATTGATGAAGTTTTTAATAAGTCGATGGTAGCTTGTAATTCAATTGACTTCCTGAAGGCCGGTATGAGATCATTATTATCCCTGCCTTGCTCTTTAAGTTTCTCTATCACATTGTTGACATTTTGTAGTATCAATGGTATTTGTTTGTAACAGTTTCCTTCATCTTGTTTGTCCAAGGGCTCAAAACCTTGGGCCAACTAAAATATAATTGCATTTCAATTCACAAATTCGGCATTGACTTTGTTTACTTACCGAGTCGTTGTCAGATATGGATTCCTCCGGAGATCCCTCAATATTTAACATCATCGGATTTAATGTAGCTTTGTCCATTTTAGCTACAAAAAGAGAACAATTTCATTTGAGTATGCAAGCGACGCTATGCAATTCGTGTGTATGTATGCATATGTAAGCGTGTGTGCAATATACATACATACATACAATGTATTAAAAATTACATGAATGTGCAATATATTAAATCCATAGAAACATCCACCGGCTACTTACAATTTGATTATCTGGAGATGAGTAAGAAGTATGCAGACAAATCCGGGTAAGTACGTAGTTTTTAGCCAGCAGTAAGTGAACTCAATGATGGGATTCCCGAAAACCACGCTTACTTTTGTAGTGTGACCATTGAATGCAATCTTAAAAATACCATAGCTTCATATATTTGCGTATGAATCTGCTCAATGGAGATGAGCAGGTGATCAGGAGTGTGTGCACGAATAGCAATCGTTATTACGGCGGGTGTTCCAGAAATTTCTAGAGATTTTCGTATGAGCGATTGGACTTTTAACTAAACTAGGAGAAACTTATAGTTGTATTCCTGAAAGAGGACTTGCTTCGATTTTGATTGGCAACCAGTGCTGCCAGTCAGTGTTGCCAGAACATGAGGTTCAAAAGGTGCTAGATTTTCAAAAAAAAAATTTTAGAAAAAGCTAAAAATAAAAAAAAAAGTTGCTAAAGTAAATAGCTAAAAATGAAAACTTAAAAAACAATTATTTTCGGACTGAAATCCAACAGATACTTGTAAAAAATTAATGTGTAATGAGTTTCGAATATAAAAATACTTTAAATGGGGTCTGCAAACCGCTCCTTAACAGTGTTGCCAAAATAAGGGATCCAAAAGCTGATAAATTTGGGCAAAATAATTGCTAGAAATAGCTAAAAATTGTAAAGGGTTAAAACTGAAAAAAGTATTTTGATACTAAAATCTAACAACAACCTAAAAAAATTACGTAATTTTTCATAATTTGCGGTGTATCAACGGAATTATTTTGGAAATTTTTGAGCACAGGTTTCTATACTTTGACAATAACCATAATTACTTTTGCGACTGAACGAGCGAACTCTCGCAATCAATGTGCGGCATAAGAATGAGAGAGCGAAGAGAGAGAGAGAGCCGCGAGAGAGCGACGGGGCCTGCTGCTAACAGGCCTGGGGCCTGTCGCTAAGAAATTTTTGCGTCCATTTTCGTTGTATGAAATGGAATGTCTATATGTTCTTTGGTTAGTGGTAGTATAAATAGGATTTGCAAATGGCTTGTTGGTGTGACAGCAACTGAAAGTGTACTGACGAAGGCTTTGCCATGGCGGCAGCCGAAACGGCCGTCTACACAGCTACTGTTCATGTTCAAATGTATTCTCTGTTGAATTTTCTGGTTGATTATTGAACTATAATCAAACCTCGACCTTGAGCCTGCTAACATTCACTTTGAGTATATAAAATAAATATATGCCAACGTAAGGGACGATTCCATTGAAAGCAAAAAAGTTTTTCTCACAAGAACTAGTTTTTCGACCGATCGTTCCCATGGCAGCTGTATGCTATAGTCATCCGATTTTGATTTTGACAAACTTTGTAGAATTGTGTGGAAGCATATAAAAGAAATACAAGCCAATTTTGACATTTCTATTGAAAAGCAAATAGTTTTTCTCACTAAGACTACTTTACTGAAGCTACTTTTCTATGACAGCAATACTATATAGATGACCGATCTCGACAAAATTTGGTGGAATCATGGAGAAGCATAGTAAACTAAGAAATACGAAGTTTGGAGGCCTTTCTATTAAAAACAAAAAAGTTTTTCTCTCTAAAACTACTTTTTCGGCCGATCGTTCCTATGAGACCCTCCCGAGAACTTCTTAACCGCACCTTAAATTCACTTCTTTTAAATTTTGTGTGTTTCTCATTAAATTGCCCTACCAAATACAAAAAGACAGAATTAAAAAAACGTTTCGCATTTTCTTTCCACGATTTTTCAAATTCGGCAGTCGAAACCAGAAGACCACCTTAAGTTATGAAATGGCATCATAAATCCATTTATACATATACCTAAGACCTAGCTTCCAATCTTTAAGTCCAGGCACTTTTGTAAGCCGTGGTAGAGGTCTAATGAATGAGGTCCATTTGGGCATTGATTAATGTTATTAATAAGTAGCTCAAATGCTGAACGCTTTTTTCTTATCAGAAATATGACTTTTTTTCGAAGAACCAAGCTTTTAAACAAAACCTTAGGTTTGATTTTAATGGAACGGGTCCGAGAACCAAACCTTGACTTTCCAAAGGGCTCGAACCGCCGGACTAAACATTTTCTAGATTTTGAGCTTAGCGAGACCGTAATTTGTAATACTTGTCAAATGACATCTTATTTACCCGAATAGATCGGATTGATTTTTAAAAATATTGATCAGATCAGTTTTATTTTTAACAAAAAAATCCATATCGAAATGCTGCTTTTCCATAATCGAAAGAAATATGTAAACATACGGATATTTTTCAAATAACCGACAGCTGATCGGTCGGCAACCATGGCTACACTCACTTATTCTTTAATGACAACGAATAAAAAAATAATTTTCAGTTAGTCAGCCCTTTGCCTTTGCCTAGAGCTTTTATTCAGCTCGATAACAAGCTAGATCCTTCGAATCACAATTCACCGACCATATTTGCTGCTTTTCGATTTTCGACTTCAGCTATAATGTCAAAGATACTTAACAGAGAATCAAACTGATAAACATTCAACATCGCACTATTATTTTTTTTTTTTTTTTTGGGTTATCTTTATTATTAAACAAAAGAATCGTTTGCATATCGTTTGATACATTTAAATTTTATGATCATTTCCATTTGTGTTTTCTAAATTAAATTTTAAGTGAATCCGACATTATTTAGTACATTTTAGTTAAACACCCAGAACGTTAAGCAAATATAATATTCATTATTTGTTTTGCAACCTTAAATTATTCCAAAATTAATAGGTTTGGGTGAAATGTTTCATGTTTAAGTATCTAATTTTAAATTCCAAGCGAAAATCTTAATTCTTAGTTTAGTTTTTAAGCAAATTAACATTAAGTCGAACATGAATCGTTCTAGTCAAAAACTTAAGAGAAACTTATTTCATTAGTAAGTTCATTTGTGAACTTTTTAAGATATTAAAAATGCGGGGATAAGTAATTAAACATATTTTTGATTTTAAGCATTTATGCTTTGTTGTTCTTGGTTTAGGTAATATTTGAGCTGAAGTTGTAGAACGTTTGAAATGATTTAAATAAAGTTAAGTATCATTCTATCAGTTGAGTTTTGGCCTAATCAACATTTGAACTGATTTTAGATTAGTTATCGTTTTCTGCCAACTACCCCACCAAATTCCATATGAATTATTTTGATTTGTATTAAAGTACCGCCCGTTTAAGTTACTGAAAGTATATAATAATGTTAAATATAATAAAATAGTTTCAGTTAAACAAATCATACTCACCAGCCTTTGTTGGTAGCTTTCCAAAAATGGAATTTGGAGGAGAACCAATAGTCAGTCTCCACGCCAAATATAAACTTCTCATGTAATCGCAATGCATCGCCAGCGTTGCCTGAATATTCTCCCAACGATTTTAATTTGTAATCCTCTTTTTTGCTGCCAATAGAAAAGTCATCGTAGCGAGCATATCGAACTTGATCATCAAAGTCAACCAGATGAATATATAATTCATAAACCTGATTTTTTGTCAGTTGATACACTTTCTCAAGACCAAGCCAAAATCTCCCTTGATTACGCCAAATCCATTATAAAAATCAGCCAAGTCCATATAGTCAAAACGTATTTCTCCATTTAAGCGACGCTGCATAACCAACCAACCTGGTCCAGCAATGCCATTTTCTACAGGCGCCACAAAAGCCAGTGTGCCAGGTGGTTCAATTACTTTAAAACTGAAGTCAGAAGCAGTATTATTATTTGTATTTAATAATTTAGCTTTCTCTTCAAGTTTGCCTGCAGTTGCTTTAACTATCAATTCCAAATGGGATGAACTTTCCTTCGCTTCATTAATCGTCTGCTCGAGGGCAGTTACCTGCTCATTGTAGCTCTTCATGATAACTTTCAACTTCTGTATGTTTGTCTCATGCTCGGTATTAAGTTCTTTGATTTCATCTTTAACTGATGCAAAGTTTGGGTTATTGGTCTTACATTGGGTGTGTAATTCGGCTTGATCAGTTAAATCTTGATTTTCTGTTCCAATTGATGAAGTTTTTAATAAGTCGATGGTAGCTTTCAATTCAATTGACTTCCTCAAGGCCGGTATGAGATCATTATTATCCCTGCCTTGCTCTTTAAGTTTCTCTATCACATTGTTGACATTTTGTAGTATCAATGGTATTTGTTTGTAAAAGTTTCCTTCATCTTGTTTGTCCAAGGGCTCAAAACCTTGGGCCAACTAAAATATAATTGCATTTCAATTCACAAATTCGGCATTGACTTTGTTTACTTACCGAGTCGTTGTCAGATATGGATTCCTCCGGAGATCCCTCAATATTTAACATCATCGAATTTAATGTAGCTTTGTCCATTTTAACTACAAAAAAGAATAAAAAAATGTCATTTGAGTATGCAAGCGACGCTATGCAATTTGTGTGTATGTATGCGTATGTAAGCGTGTATGCAATATGCATACATACATACAATATATTAAACATGAATGTGCAATATATTAAATCCATAGAAACATCCACCGGGTACTTACAATTTGATTATCTGGAGATGAGTAAGAAGTATGCAGACAAATCCGGGTAAGTACGTAGTTTTTAGCCAGCAGTAAGTGAACTCAATGATGGGATTCCCGAAAACCACGCTTACTTTTGTAGTGTGACCATTGAATGCAATCTTAAAAATACCATAGCTTCATATATTTGCGTATGAATCTGCTCAATGGAGATGAGCAGGTGATCACGAGTGTGTGCACGAATAGCAATCGTTATTACGGCGGGTGTTCCAAAAAAATCTCTAGAGATTTTCGTATGAGCGATTGGACTTTTAACTAAACTAGGAGAAACTTATAGTTGTATTCCTGAAAGTGATTTGCTTCGATTTTGATTGGCAAACAGTGTTGCCAGTCAGTGTTGCCAGAACATGAGGTTCAAAAGGTGCTAGATTTTCAAAAAAAAAAAAATTGCTAGAAAAAGCTAAAAATAAAAAAAAAAGTTGCTAAAGTAAATAGCTAAAAATGAAAACTTAAAAAACAGTTATTTTCGGACTGAAATCCAACAGATACTTGTAAAAAATTAATGTGTAATGAGTTTCGAATATAAAAATACTTTATATGGGGTCTGCAAACCGCTCCTTAACAGTGTTGCCAAAATAAGGGATCCAAAAGCTGATAAATTTGGGCAAAATAATTGCTAGAAATAGCTAAAAATTGTAAAGGGTTAAAACTGAAAAAAGTGTTTTGATACTAAAATCTAACAATAACCTAAAAAAATTACGGTAATTTTTCATAATTTGCGGTGTATCAACGGAATTATTTTGGAAATTTTTGAGCACAGGTTTCTATACTTTGACAATAACCATAATTACTTTTTAAGGTGCTTAGACTAACAAATTCTTCAAAAATGACAGAGTCCTGAGTTCACAATCTCCGTTTTTTTTTTTTGAGTCCGAGCCGAACCCGAATCCAGGTACAACGAAAGCTGAAAGACCGAAATCAGTACTGAAATTAGCGACGATTTTACAAGTTGGTACTAAAAACATGGCTTCACTTATTTGCTCTTCTGAATCTAGTACAGGCAATTCTTTTTAGGCATAAATTGAAGTACTAAGTGTCTTGAATCTCTACCGAAATCACTCATGAACTAAAGCAATTTCTAATGATTATGCCTTAAATTATCTAATTATCACTTCGAAATTCACTTCTGAGACTTTTTACTCAGGGAAAGTTCTATAGGAAAGGTTTCAAATCAATTTAATAGGCGTTATTTCGCACATTGTCTTAAAAATATAAAAATTAGCTAGAAATAGCTAAACATAATTTTAAAGTTGCTAGATTTATAGCTAATAGCATTTCCGAAAATTTATAAGCATTTTCACTTTCAAAAATGCTAGATCTAGCAACTAAATAGCTAAAATGGCAACACTGTTGCCAGCTTCGCTTTTTTCCAACCGGACTGCGGGAAAAATTTTAAAACAGCGGGCAGCGGCAATTCTGGCTTTTTAAAAAGTGATTTCTGCTTTTTTTCAGCTTTATTTATTTTGAGTTAAAACTTATAAGTAAATCGATAGTTGTTCAACTCTATCAGTCATTTAAAGACTCTATTTGCAATCTCCAACGTCTGCCATTTCCAAGTGCATGCCAAGTTTATAAATCGATTGAGAAAAATCGCGCAAGTTTTCAAACATAAATGTCTTGGAGTCTGGCCATCAATTCGCTTAAGAATGGATTACTTTTTTCACCAGTTACTGATATTGATATAATAAGATTTAGAGAAATTTATTGCCAAAATTTATATCAAACTAGAAGAAGAAAATCGCGACCCCCAGTTGAGCTACTGAATTGTTGAGTTATGAAATTTTACATCTATCTACATATATAAAAATCAATGCCACTTTTCGTTGTAATTTTAAAACTCAAGAAGGGGCTCACCTATCCAAATTTTTCTGCCGATTGCAATGCAACTTTTGGGAATGGTTGAGCGCTTGCCCGGGAAGGTTTCTTAGTTCTTAGCTCAAAAACCGCAACTTTCTTCACATTTAAGTAACAGCAGAATTTAAACAACCGCCAAGCGCGGGGAGCATATTCTTGCTTGGTCACACTAAAATGATATCAAATTGAAACTAGCTTTTTTTTTTGGCTTGTGCTATCACTTGTCAGTGACGTCGAAATTGGCCAAGTACATCAGTTTTTATCGATAGCTTGTGTGACCAGTTCGGCCTTAGTGATGTTTCGGCCGTAAAAAGGCTAACGAGTATTTACCAATGTATCGTGACAGGTAATGAGACGCTCTGGTAGGTATAGTAATACGCCTTGAAATACGCGCATTTTACTTTACTGTAATAAAAGATACTCAAAACCTTATAGCTCTACACCAGCATGTTTGACTAAAGCCGCTACCTCTCTGAAAAAAGCAATTCTTTTGTTCTCAAAAGATCTTTTAAATTTGAGAAACGTTTAAAAATTCTAAGTTTTTTCCTAGCAGCGGAAAATCTTGAACACTCAAATATAGCATGGTTGGCATTGTCAACTTTGTTGCACACCTGACATATATATTCCGAACGAGCTTTGATTGTAAAAAGGGATACATTGTAATATGTATGGTCAGTCAGCAGTCTGTTTATTAGTTTGATAGCACACGCATCCCATTTAACATGAGAATGCCAAGGGACAATGGGAACATCAGGGAAGATATCCGCAAAGTACGAGCCCTTAGTAAGAGGCTCTCCTTGTAATGGTCATTCCAATTAGAGTGAATTCTTTTTTTTAATATTTCTGAAAGCTTCCCCAATGCTGAAATTCACTTGCAACCAAATGCCATCATGTTTTCTTTTTTAGCATCCTCGTTGATCTGAATCCCTTTGTGACCTGGTGTCCAGATAATTTTGATAATTATGAGCATGTTGTGTATAATGCTACACAGATATACATCACAGTTTCTTTGCCTTAAAAGGCTTATAGCACCCAGACTGTTGGTGTATATCAGGGATGCAAACCGGTTCTGAACCGAACCAAACCGCTTATTCCAGCCGGTGAACGAGCCGCAAACCGAACCGGGTTCCTTTCAGAAACGCTGAACCGAACCGAAAACCACAAAGAAAAACGGTTCGGTTCGGTTCGGTTCTCTGTCGAGTTTTAAGACGTGAATCACTTTCCTTTAGTCAATGGGCATGTTCACCAGCACACACCAATCATCTAACATAAATCAACAATCACAAAAAAAGTGTTTGGCTGCTGGTGAACGGTTTTTGATAGAATTTGCAGCCAACAAAACTATCGATATTTTTTATTGGCGGAAGTTTTGAACTTTTGACCGCAATTAAAAAAAATATAAAAATATGAAAAACATCAACTACAATCCATTACATTGGATGTGACTGTCGTCAAAAACGCCAAATTGGCGTAATTTCGTCCTCTTCGGTGGCGACTTGGTTGCTCTGGTTGTCCCATATTGGCTACTTGTAAGCGAAGTGGATAACTCCTTGCAGATGCTCTCTATTAAGGAGTTTCATGTGGCATGGCTTGAGGAATCAACAAGCTCTCTCCCAACCGATTTGGATGAGATTCAAAGCACGAACACTCGAGACCATTATACAGTTCGCGGGAGGACCCAAGATTGTGCTGCAATGTCTATGCATTGCACTGGGAGCTTAAATAGTACACATGCTGTAGCAGGATTGGCCATGTGCCATTGAGGTGATCAATACGTTCCAGCAGCAGGCTATACCAAATGTCAGTGAAGATGTGCAGCTCTAGATCATGCTATAGGTGCTGCAGGCCATACCGGAGGAGGCACAAGTCATACACACCTCGGTGAAGCGAGTCATCTTTAGGGCAGAGCTGGGCAAGCGGGTGCCGGTTGTGTGGCAGACATGCGAGATGTATTTAAAGCTGCAAATGGGACGCAGTTAATGGGACGCGGTGTGCGTGGGTGTGGGCACTTGGATTAAGAATATTGGATACTCCATTAAGAGCTTTTTGGTATGTCGAAGCGGTCACCTACTGATGAGAAGGACTCCCGTTTTGCCAACATCCAAACTGCGAAAAGCAAAGACGATTCCTTGCCCATTTTTTTTTAATTTTTACAAAATTAATTCTTTGTTTATTGCTGTCAGCTGTTTGCTATCGATAACAATCACAAATCAAATCAATCTAACAAACAAATACTTTGATGGATTTACATCTACCACAATCACGAAAATAAGCAATCATGATTGCACATCACACCCGTTCACCAGCACAATCTAACAAAATTAGTCGATTTTTGGTCATTGATTTATGCTGGTGAACACGCCCAATGATACTTAATAGCTTGGGAATTTGAATCGTTTTCCTAAGACAATTTTTATACGACATTTCGTTCGACCTTCTACAAGGTAGATGCAGGATTGATATAACCTTTATGTATGACTTGACACAAATTTTAGAACATGTAACATGTCTCTGCATTGCCCGCCGATCTCTTAATAAATCTTTCATCAATCTGCTTTCTTTTCTTGAATTTTCGTCCTCCACTGGACAATATTCTCAATTTTGTATAGTACTTTTTCTTCTAAATTTAATCTTAGTGAGGAGAGTTTTTCTCATACGATAAAAAGGGTGTGTGAGATGCATGGTACTAATATTTCTCTAGCCGACATTCTCTGTTTTCGAAAGGCATTCCTCTAGGAACTTATAGAATTTTAGACATTCTTCTAAGGATTTTTAAGATATTCAAAGTAATTGTAAGCCGTCTTAAGGTCGAGGATTTATTTTAATTGTATAATCAATCTGAAATCAACAACAATGATATGAACAAATTTACACAAAGCAGATTATCGATACTCAGCCAGACTCGGCTTCGTCCGGAACCATCCTGGACTCGTCAGTGATATTTTAATTGCTTTCCAAACCATTAGCAATTGCCTAGTTAAAGCCACACTGAGCCAAATAAAGACTTGGGAATCAAAAGTATTTTTCATGTTTAGGTTCACATTCGTATATCAATAGCTTCAGCCGAAGTTATTGCAATGGTGTAGGGTTCAGTGTCCAAATGTCATATGTGTATTTGTTGTTTTTAATGGTAATTGTTAAACTTCTGTGGACAACGACACAGACAAAGATAACTGGCCAAGCATTTCTCTTAAATACATTTTAAAGGGGGTTCTTTGCTCTCTATAAATACCAAGCTATTTTTTGTTTGTTTTTATAGAGAAACCGTTCAGGTTTTTAGAACAATCATTTCACAGTGACTGGTGCTTTTGCATGTAAAGGGTGATTTTTTAACTATTATCTTTTTGGCAACACTGGTTTAAACAGCTCACGCACGTTTCGTGTTTTGTTTCACTGTCAAACATCTTCAGTTTGGTCTATAATTTAACCATGAATCGTCTTACAAACGAACAGCGCTTGCAAATTATTGAATTTTATTATCAAAATGCGTGCTCTGTTAAGAAAGTTCATCGCGAGCTTCTTCCATTTTATGGTCAGTTTAATCGACACACTGAAGCGGTTATTTGGGCTATTGTGACTAAATTTCTCACCAAATTTATATTGTTGGACATTAAACCACCAACACGCTTACGTAGAGTGCGAACTGAAGACAATATCGCAAGTGTATCGGCTGATGACCATCAATTATCGATTCGTCGCCGTTCGCAGCAATTGGGCCTTTGTTACTCAACAACGTGGAAAATTTTGCGGAAGGATTTAGGTGTGAAGACTTTCAAATTACGTCTGGTGCAAGAATTGAAGCCGAACGACCTACCGCAACGTAGAATTTTTGGTGAATGGGCTCTTGGAAAGTTGGCCGAAGATCCACTTTTTTACCGAAAAATTGTGTTCAGCGACGAAGCTAATTTTTGGCTCAATGGGTACGTAAATAAGCAGAATTGTGAATATCAGCCAGAAGCATTGCAAGAGCTACCAATGCATCCAGAAAAAGTCACAGTTTGGTGCAGTTTTTGGGCTGGTGGCATCATTGGACCGTACTTCTTCAAAGATGTTGCGAATCGTAACGTAACTGTAAATGGTGAGCGCTACCGTGAGATGATATCCAACTTTTTTTTGCCCAAAATGCAAGAGCTTGACTTGCATGACATGTGGTTTCAACAAGACGGTGCCACATGCCACACAGCACGCGCAACAATGGACTTATTGAGAGGCGAGTTCGGTGAAAATTTTATTTCACGTTCGGGACCGGTCAATTGGCCGCCTAGATCGTGCGATTTAACGCCTTTAGACTATTTTTTGTGGGGCTATGTTAAGGCTCATGTCTATACAGACAAGCCCGTTTCAATTGACGTATTGGAAGACAACAATGAAGCATTTATTCGTGAGAAACCGGCCGAAATGTTGGAAAGAGTATGCCAAAATTGGACTAAGCGGATGGACCATTTGAGGCGCAGTCACGGTCAACATTTGCATGAAATAATCTTCAAACATTAAATTTTATGGACCGTACTATCGATTCAAATAAAGATTTCAAGCATTTTTCTGAATTTTATGTGTTTTATTTTGAAAAACTTTCCTATAGCTCTTAATAAAACATCTCGTTACTTCGCAGGTTTTTATCCACAAATTTCCATTAATAATCATTCGACTGTCTTGTTGACCAATTGTTTAAGCCGGATTGTCTGAATCGTTTCTTGGAGATCCAAAACCTTTACCAATTTCCCTCGATTTCATTCGGATACGAGAAATGGTTAACCGGATTCTTCAATGGTAATTGTAACTTATTTACACTTATCTACTTATTTACAGTTGTACTTAATTCATCAGTCAAGACTTTGCTGTCGAGAAACGTAACCCTATTTTCTAACCAACTTTTCAAACACAAAGTAAAATTTTGAAAAATGAACAGTGTAGACAAACTATAATACTTTTTAGTATTAATCCCAATAATTACCCATACTGCAGCTTACCTAGACTTTCGAAAGGATTTGAGGCAGCACTTAAAATA
The DNA here is from genome assembly GCA_018904265.1 of Lordiphosa collinella. Taxonomy (NCBI): domain Eukaryota; kingdom Metazoa; phylum Arthropoda; class Insecta; order Diptera; family Drosophilidae; genus Lordiphosa; species Lordiphosa collinella. The sequence continues at coordinate 22,062 of JAEIFV010000432.1, read as the reverse complement.
GTTGCTTAACTCTTGCTTATATTCCTCGGATGTTTCACCAAGCTTACAGTTTTCATTGTCTTGTCGGGTAACTTAAACCGACTTTTTATTGCCTTGTTGTTAACAAAAACCCCTCTCGTACGTTTTACCTTTGGACTCTGGAGTCAAGTGAAACTTTATTTTTAAGAGCACGAGACACGTAGAGGGAGATGGAAACTTTTTCTAACGCTTGTGCCTTGCGCCAGGGGTTTATTATTATTAAAAAATATGTTGCCATTGCACAGGGCTCCTCTGGCTACACACACGCCTGTCAGAGTCCATGAAGGTCGATTGGGGTCAACTGACTGTGGTCCACCTGTTGGTCAATCGTTTTAATAAGACTCTCTCAATTGGTTTCATTTTTCACACACTTTTCTGGCTTGTCTCTTTATTTCATTATAATTGTTTCTTTTTTTTTTGCGTTTTCTCAAGAATGCAGTTCAACTAACTAGTAAAGTAAGTAAACTTAGTACTAAGATTAGGCGGGAAAAAAGCATTAGTTGGTTATATGCAAGTTAGTTAGTCAAGAGAAGTAATTAAACACCAAAATCCCCCAAAAAAATATCACTAGAATAACACAAAAAGAGTTTTACTTAAGCTTAAACACAATCGTGGTCCTTGTAGAATAATGAGAGAGAGAGAGTGAGTGAGTTGAGGTCAGTTGAAGTTCAGTTGAGCAGTGGATTACCAGGACTTGCTACGCGAAGAGCTGGCACGTTCCGAACTATCTGAGCGTAGTTCTTGGCTATCACGACGTGCAGATTGATCGTCCAGTCGATCCAATTGCCAGAGATCAGTACCACTTAGACGTCTTCCAGTGGACCAACTTAGGGCTGCATTACCATTAAGTCGCGTAGAGATCAAACCATTCAAATTGGCCGAGTTCAATAGCAAGGGCGAACTGATCAGTTGGGCTTGAACGGAAGCACTTGAGGGATGAGTCAGAATCAGGGGCTGACGCTCTATGGTTAGGCGTGCCTGAGGTAGTTGACGCCAGGCCTCAAGATCACGTTCACGGGTCAGCAGAGTACTGGTACGAGTGGAAGGCAGGCGGGCTAGCAAGGTGGGAGGATGTGAGACCACGGTGGCCTGTATACTTTGTCCCAGTTGCTGCAAAAGCAGCTGCTGACGACGCTCATCACGATCGCGCTGCTCTCGTTCGCGTTGATCGCGTAGCTCACGCTCGCGTTGCTCGCGCTCTCTTTGCTCACGTTCGCGTTGCTCGCGTTCTCGCTGCTCACGTTGTTCGCGCTCTCTTTGCTCACGTTCGCGTTGCTCGCGCTCTCTCTGCTCCTGCAGACGCTGCAAGTCGCGCAATTGTTGTTCCTGCTCCTGGCGCTGTTGTTCCTGCTGTTGTACCTGCTGCTGGAATTGTTCCATCAATTGTTGAGCTTGATTACGTGCCTGTGTCTCCGAGTCACGACGTGATTGTGCCTCCAATTGCATTTGATTCTGTTGCTGTTGCTGAGCATCGGCTCTGGACTGAGCCTCGGCTACGGCTTGGGCAGTCAAACGGGCCTGCAGTTCTTCTATGCTATTGTACTGCGAGGACGAGCTACTCCGCTCCAGCTGATGCTCATCCAGTTGCTGCTTGGAGACTATGGCATTAAAACCCCTGGCATCATCGGCTGTGTACTCCACAATGCGGCGGGTGCCATCGGGTTCGATGAGCGAGTACTGACCCTGTACCAAATCACCATCACGTTTCTCCTCCTGTCGCTTGTCATCGCCGGTCAGAGAATCGCGTACATCATAGGCAAAGCTATACTGTGGACGACTGTCATAGTCTTCGCTGGAGTTGGGCGCTAGAGTGGTGGAGTCTTCATCATTATCATTGGAGTCGTCATTGGACAGTTCGGCACGCAGTTGATTAGCTGAGGATTTGCTTAGTTGGCTCAAGTCGAGGGGACGCAGGAAAGCCGAATTGGCCACATTGCAGGTCAGCAGGCTCAGGCAGAGCAACAGGTAGGTCTGTAACAGATTTTAGTTGGCATTTGTATTTGATTGCGGAAATAAATCAACATGGGTTTTTTTTCTGGCATCATCAATTTGCCATTCAATTTCTTTACCAGGCAAATAAATGAATGACCACAAATAATGTCCCCCCAGTCCACATTCTGTTTCCTCAATTTGAATTGAAGCCATGTTTTTGGTTGGTTGGACTAAAATTCCTTAAACTTTGCTACAGTGGTTTAAGGGTATATTAGCTGGGAGTTGGATTTTGTACACTCAGAAAAGAAATCAAGAAGTTTGTACTTGAATATTTAAATAAGGAGAAGTACGAAAATATCTGATTCAATTACAAAATACTTATTTGAAGTATAATTTTTTCAATCTCGAAATACTCGACTTAAGATTTTTTCTGGATATATTAAGTACTTTTTGAAATATTATTAAATCTTTTTTTTATTCCTAATTGAAGTCTAATGAATTCTAAAGTCTATCCCAATATATTTTGCTGTGGAACAACTTTAATTTCGATACGGAAGATTTAAGTAGAAGTAAGTTCTATAGCTGCGGAAGTATGAGAATGGGACTCATTCGAAGATGTCGAAAAACTGTTAAGGTTCTTTTTAAACAAAATGTTTTACCTGCCTAATAATACACCGACATATGCAAAGACTGGCCTACTCGAGATGTTCCATCACACACATAAACAAAATCATGTCATATTCAGCTGACAGGTCCCCGAAAATGTTAGCTTCTGCACTTAGTGCGTACGCACACACGCTTTAGAGACCAATCCAGTGATTTTTTTGATTATTGGTCAAGATCGGCCTTAAGTTCCGCCGTCAGTTCATCTTCAGCCGCATGTGTGCGGCCTTATAGAGTCGATATCGCAGTGCTATCGAAAGTGGAGAAAATACCAATTTTAGGGATGAGCATGAGACTTAAAAAAAAACCGTTAATTTTGTACTTGAATTAGGTACAAACAGAAAAAATAGGGGAAAGTTAACTTCGGCTCGGCCGAAGTTTTGTATGCCCTTGCAGTTTGTTTTTCTAAATAAGACTACTTTTCGGACATTACTTTTCTATGAGAGCTTTACTATAAAGAAGTCCGATTTCGACCAAATTAAGTGGAGTCATTCAAAAGCATTACAAACTAACATGTACATCTTTTGAAGGCGATTCCGTTTAATACAAAAAAGATTCACTAGAACTTCTTTTTCGACCGTCCATTCATACTGCAGCTATATGCTATAGTCATCCGATTTTGACAATATATTTCTTACTAGAACTTCTTTTTCGACCGATCGTTCCTATGCGAGCTATATGCTATAGTCATCCGATTTTGATAAAACTTTGTAGAAATGTGTCCAAGGTATATAAAATAAGTGTATGCCAATAAAAAGGACGTTTTCATTAAAAACAAAAAAGTTTTTATCACTAGAACTAGTTTTTAGACCGATCGTTCCTATGGGAGCTATATGCTATAGTCATCCGTTTCCAACCAGTGAATGTGTAAGTATATAATAAGGTATGCCAAGATAGGACGTTTTCATTAAAAACAAAAAGTTTTTCTCATAGAACTAGTTTTTCGACCAATCGTTCCTATGGCAGCTATATGCTATAGTCATCCGATTTCGACCAAACTTAGTGAAATCATGGGAAGGGTTAGTAAACTAAAAAATACGTACTTTGGAGGCGTTTCCTTTAAAAACAAAAACATTTTTCTCATTAAGACTAGTTTTTCAACCGATCGTTCCTATGGCAGCTATATGCTATAGTCATCCGATCCGGCCGGTTCCGACAAATGTGCAGCGTATTTGTCCCGAATGACTTCGTGCAAAGTTTGGTGAGGATAGCTTTAAAACTGACGGAGGAGATAGCATAGAAACAGACGGACATACGGACAAGGCCAAATCAACACAGCTAGTCGTGCTGATCATGAATATATATACTTTATGTGGTCGGAAATGCTTCCTTCTATGCGTTACAAACATCCGGACAATTTTATAATACCCTCTGCAAGGGTATAATAAATATATGCCAACGTAAGGGACGATTCCACTGAAAGCAAATAAGTTTTTCTCACAAGAACTAGTTTTTCGACCGATCGTTGCTATGGTAGCTATATGCAATAGTTATCCGATTTTGACCAAACTTTGCAGAATTGTGTGGGAGTTTTTAAAGGAATCGCCTCCAAAGTACGTATTTCTGAGTTTACTATCCTTTCCCATGATTTCACTAAGTTTGGTCGAAATCGGATGACTATAGGTCATAGCTCCCATAGGGTCGATCGGTCGAAAAACTAATTCGAGTAAGAAAAACTTTTTCTCTTATAATGAAAACGTCCATTTTTTTGGGTACTCCTTTTATATATATTTTACCACATTTCTACAAAGTTTTATCAAAATTTGAATAACTATAGCATATAGCTGCTGTATGAATGATCGGTCGAAAAAGATGCTCTATTGAGAAAAACTTTTTAGTTTTAAATGGGATCCGTCTGTTAATCTGCCTGCAAGTATAAGAAACATATGTTCCTTTCAAGTCAAACCTCTATCTCTTACCATCTCTGAGATCTGTTTGTTCATACGGACAGAGGGACACTTTTGCACAAACTGAATATACTCTGTGAACCTCTAATACAGCGTATAAAAACTAAAAAAAAAAAATTAGGGGAAAGTGTACTTCGGCTCGGCCGAAGTTTTGTATACCCTTGCAGTTTGTTTTTCTAAATAAGACTTCTTTTCGGACCTTACTTTTCTATGGGAGCCATACTATATAGATGTCTGATTTCGACCAAATATAGTGGAATTTCGGAAAATCATAACAAACTAACATGTACATTTTTGAAGGCGATTCCATTTAAAACCAAAAAAATTTTCACACTAAAACTTCTTTTTCGACCGATCATTCACACTGCAGCTATATGCTATAGTCATCCCATTTTTGTAGAAAAATTTGTAGAATTGTGTGGGAGCATATTAAACAAATACATGCTAGTTTTGAGAAAACCGAATGCCATCAATTTCTACACTGATGGCTCCAAATTGGATGGTCGGGTAGGAGGAGGAGTCTTCAGTCCAGAGCTTGGTATCAAAACGTCGTTCCGCCTCCCTGATCATTGTAGTGTTTACCAAGCATAATTTGCAGCCATCCTTCTGGAAAACCTCGTAATCAGAGGAAGTAACGTATTCATTTTCTCAGATAGTCAAGCTGCCTTAAAAGCCCTAGACGGTCATATTAATAAGGCCAAAACTCTTACTGAGTGCCGCAGATCTCTTAATGAGATGGCCCAGCACTTTACAATTAATCTCTTTTGGGTCCCCGGACACTGCAACATTGAAGGCAACAAGACGGCCGACTACCTCGCTAGAGTTGGCACTACCACTCAGCTCCTACCAGATAAGAGCAACATAGGGGTGCCACTTGCAACCTGTAAACTACAAACAAACGAAAGGGTTATATGGTAACACAACGGTGGCCTTCATTGGCCTAAGTGAGGAAATGGGATTCTCTCATTTCAACCATTGCAACCTAACCTTACCTAGCCATGTACCAAAAAACTTCGTGCAAAGTTTGGTGAAGATAGCTTTTAAACTGACTTAGTTTTAAGTATCGAGTACTAGTAAAGTATTCTTTATATAGTTTAGAGTTCTTAGTAATGAGTACTGAGTATCGAGTAATTAGTATCGCTTATCGAGTACTCAGTATCGAGTACTGAACACTGAGCATTTAGTATCAAGTACTGGTTATCAAGTATATAGTTATGAGTACTTGCTATCGAGTAATAAGTTTCGAGTACTGAGTATCGATTATCTAGTACTGAGAATCGAGTATAGAGCATCGAGTGTTTAGTATTGAGTACTGAGTACCGAGAACTGAGAATCTGAGCACCGAGTACTGAGAATCGAGCATAAAGGAACACTTACGCCCACAAGTAAGTAAAAGACGAAACACACCTTATAGAGCATGTTTGACATCAATTCCTCGTCAATTTTAGTCTCAATCGCTCCTTTTTATTTTTGAAAGCAAATAAGAGAGCAAACTGTTCTCCGATTTTGTCCATTAAATTCTAAAGCTATTGACAATTGATTCTTAAACAAGGTCTCTTTATTGAATCGAAGAAAGGCGAAAAGATCCAAGGGTCAAGTCTTAAAAAAAAAAACAAGATCATGGTCAGAAATCTACCAATACTCCCATTTTCGTTTGCATTTTTATACACTTGAAAAGTGTATTATAATTTTGCCCAGAAGTTTGAAATAGATGGAATCATGTCTGACCACAAAAAGTACATATATTCTTGTTCAGAATGACGAGCTGAGTTGATTGAGCATTGTCCGTCCGTCTGTCCATCGAGCTATCGAAAATATTCAGCTATCGAGCTGAAATTTTGCACAGAGCTATCTTTTAGCTGCACACCTAACATATATCGGATTGTAACTTCTTGTAGCTGCCATAGGAATGATCTGTTTCAAGTTTGGAAAATTTACTCCGAAAATCGTAAAATGGGCGGAAATCTGTTGTATAAGACTTTGACTAGTCTTTTATCCGTTTAGGCTCAAACAGATTTCCAAATATCTATATGAAAATTCAACAATGACTGCACACCAGTCTTCCCAAATTTTCAGCTCCTTGGATAGAAAATGGGTTGTTAAGTTGGTTTGGGAGAAAGCTCCCCTTCAGGAATACGGAAAAGATGACTTTCAAAGTTTGGAAAATCTACATACACTAAGCCGCGGGTAGAAGCTAGAAATATATAACATTTGACCTTGAAGCCTTATTTTTACGATTTTGGAGGGACCGAGCTTTCTCAGTTCTTTTGGCTTAAGAGCATATTATTTTCAACACGACGGTTTGCAAAACGTCACACAGTTCGTCTTGCCCCACATCTTACAGCTCATCATTCACATACAAATCCCTTAAAAAAAACAATTTTAAAGGGTATCCAAACTTCCGCCTGTCCGAATCAATCCCATTAGCTCTTTCCGTTTTCCCTTTTTTGGACATTTAAATTGGCCTAATATGTCTGAGCTTTTATTGTTGTATTTTTGATTATCCTGATTTATGGCCTTGTCCTGACGATGCGTTTCCAACCTGACACACACTCCTGGGCTTACAATTTATGGCCTCCCAACAAAAACTTACCCGTTTCATGGCTGGTGACGTTAAGTATTCGACTAGTTGGTTGTTTGGCTGGTTTGCTGGCAATTTGTTTATTGAGCTGCTTTCGACTAAGGCAAACACTATACACTGATGGCAACTCCACTAACCACTAACCATTTTATATGTTCAGATGCGTCCCCAAAAGGGCCAACACACAAGAACCAGACCACACTTGATATGCGTTCGGTAGGCTTTCAAATTTGTTTAGTTAAGGTTACAAATGACCTTCCACTCAGTTAAAAAGAGAGAAAGATACGCCTGCCTGGCCAACAAAGCTGCAGTGCAGCAATAGCATTCACTTTTCAAAAAGCAAAACTAAAAATAATGTCACACAGTAGCCAGCCGACATTTGCCTACGGAAATTGGAAATTGGCCAAAAGTTGTTGGCTGCATTGGTCTCATGAATGCGAAATTTTGCCAAAACACACACACACGCACACACAACTCCAATTGCAAAATGGTCCAGCAAACTGACGACGCATGGCCAAGTGAAATTTGATATTGTGAATGTTAGTGCAAGCGAAAAACAAGAGGCGCCCGCTTGGGATGTGGCCTGTAATGGTCTTGTGGGTAAATGGAGTAGACTTATCGACCACTGGGTTTTTTATATACTTTATGTACTTGAGTAATTATAAGAGTTAAGCTCTATTTGATGTATGCGAGTAGATATTTGAGATGCAGGCAAGTAGGTTGAGGGTCTTTGCTTGGATCATGTTCACTTCCTTCGACAATCGCACAATTGAAGCTGGGGTGCAACAAAGCAAAGTACTTGATGTAATACAGCAAATCCTTTTTCAACGCATTTGGTTGATTGTTGACTGACTTCAATAAATTTTGTAAATTATTTTTATGTAGAATTTTATGCCAATCAAATTTGAACTTTTGCCTATTTCACTTGTACATATGGATTGAAATACGTTTTTCTAAGAACTTATCCAATTGTCTAATATCTTCAGATTAGGTGCATTTTCGGTGTGTTAGCTCGTGGCATCTTCATGTGTCATCAAAGGGTCACTGCCATTTTGCTCGCGTACTTTTAGAACAGATATAAAAGGCTTCTTCGGAAGACAGGAACTTTCCTGTGGTTATGGGGGCGTATGTAGCTTACTGCGCCTCAAGTCGACTCACACCTCCACGTGGTAACCCCTGGTAACAGAGCGATGCATCCGCAAAGCTGCTGGCTAACGTGAGCGGCGATCTTACCCTGGGACAAATAGGGGGCGGGACCTCGGGAATGTTCGTACCCTCAATAGAGAGCGTGCGGATTCCAAGCTGGTGGATGTCCTCGAGGAATATTCATCGGGCGTTACCACACTTCAGGAAATGCGATGGACTGGACAGGGGTGTAAGAAGATAACATCCGAAACCAACGCTCCATGGGAGATCTACTACAGTGGACATGATTCGAAGCACGAGTTTGGTTGCGGCTTTGCAGTCAACAAAAGACTGTGCCGCTCTGTCATCAGCTTTACACCAGTTGACAAGCGACTTGCCGCACTCAGACTTAAGGCAAAATATTTTAATATTAGTCTTATCTGTGCGCACGCGGGGGGGGGAGGAGAGAAGAAAAGAAGTTCGAAAAAGACGAATTCTATGAGCGCGAAGCTAGAAGACCTATATGAGCGCTGCCCCGATCACGTCATCAAGATCGTGCTAGGCGACTTCAACGCTCAAATCGGGAGAGAAGAAGCTCATCGCCCGACTATCGGCCGATTTAGCCACACGATGTATGCAACGAAAATGGAGAGAGGCTAAGAGACTTCGATTCGGGCCGGAACATGGTCATTAGTAGCACCAAATTTGAACACCGCAACGACCACAAGGCGACCAGGATGTCCCCTGATCAATCAACACGAAACCAGATTGATCACTTTGTGATAGACGGACGGCACTCTTCGAGTGTTCTAGACGTATGTGCGCCGAGGAGCCAATATTGACGGATCATTACCTTGTTGCGCCAAAGTACGCACACGGCTCAGTGTGGCACGCCGCACAGTCTAATACCGCCGAAGTGAACGTTGAGAAGCTGCAATCACAACGGACATCCGATACCTACTCAGCAAAACTCCCCAGCTGCTCAGGGAAACCCCACACTCTATGGACAGCTGCCAAGGAGACCTCGGATTGCCGCTAAACAGTCAACGAACAGTGCCCCGTACTGCAGAGAAAGACGCTGCCTACAGGAGAACTCTGCGTCGGGAGCAACCGGGCTGTTAAGGAGCGATACCGAGAAAAGGAGAAGGCTGCCAAAAGAAAGAGAGGAGGAAGTCGAAGTGCTGTTCGGGGTGAGACTCGAATATACCGAAAAAGATTAGGCAACTAGCCGAGGGTTTTAAGCCCAGAGTCACACTATTGAAGGACGAGCACGGAAATGGTCAGATCCGAAGTGGCACTAGACAAATGGAGAAACTATTTCTCTAACCTGCTGGGAGGTGATGACGAACACAATGCCGCCTCTGGGGAAGTAGCGACACCACCAATCGATAACATAGAGATAGACCCGCCGGACCATAATGAAGTCTTGTTAGCCAGAAAAAGGCTAAAAAATAACAAATCAGCTGGCGCTGATGAGCTGCCCGCTGAATTGTTCAAGGCTGGCGGTGAGGAGCTGTTAAGGCGCATGCACCAACTCCTATGCAGAGTATGGTCCGAAGAAAGCATGCCCGAAGATTGGAACCTAAGTGTACTCTGTCCAATATTTAAAAAAGGAGACCCTGCGGTTTGCGCCAATTACCGCGGGATTAGTCTCCTTCCCATCGCATATAAGGTTCTATCATGCATCCTATGTGAACGTCTAAACCCGAGAATAAGTGAACTGATTGAACCTTATCAGTGTGGCTTTAGACCTGGCAAATCCACCACGGACCAGATATTCACATTGCGGCAAATCCTGGAGAAGACCCGAGAGAGAAATATCAACACCCACCACCTTTTTTTGACTACAAAGCCGCCTTTGACACGCCGATAAGGTCAAAGTTCTTTGAAGCCCTGTCTACCTTTGGTATTCCAGCAAAGTACGTTCGACTTTGCATGATGACGTTGAGAAGCACCCAAAGCTCCGTCAAAATAGGAAAAGACCGCTCCGAGCCTTTCGATACCAAAAGAGGTTTTAGGCAGGGTGATACTTTATCGGCGACTTCTTTAATCTCTGATGGAGTACATACTGCGCCAGTGCCCAAATGCTAACAGAACGGGCACCATCTTTACCAGAGATAACATGCTACTTGCATATGCCGATGATATTGATATCATCGGCAAAAGCGAATCTGTGGTAAAACGGGCGTTCTCAGAGATAGAGAAGCAGTCAAAACTTATGGGCTTAGCGGTAAATGAGGAAAAGACGAAATACCTAAAATCAACGCGCAGTAAGTCACCGCTTGGACAATCTGTTGCAATGGGAGACTACAACTTCAAGGTTGTTAAGGAATTTGTCTACCTCGGAACGACGATAACCAGCGACAACAACACCAGTCTGGAAATCCGAAGAAGAATTACTCTTGCAAACCGATGTTACTACGGGCTCAATAAGGAGTTCAAAAGCAGAGCCCTCTCTCTATACAAGTCGCTTATCATCCCAGTCCTGCTGTACTGCGCAGAAGCATGGACAATGTCATCAAAGGATGCGGCGGCAATTGGCGTTTTCGAGAGAAGAGTTCTTCGGAGGATTTATGGACCACTAAACGTTGGCGGCGAATTTCACTTCCGAATGAATTACGAACTGTACGAGCTCTATGGGGACACTAAGCTTGTCCAGCGCATAAAACAGCAGTGGCTGCGCTGGATAGGTCATGTTACCCGTATGGATGATAACGCTCCAGCAAAACGGGTGTACAGTCGGAATGCGAGCGAGCCTCCTAGGCAATCCCGTGCGGGGTCGACCGAAGCGGAGATGGCGCGACCAGGTGCAGGGAGATATTGCGGAGCTGGGTGCGTCCTCCTGGTGGAATATCGCTCGGGACAGAGGCGAGTGGCGGGCATTAGTGGCAGCGGCAGAGACCGTAAAACGGTTGTGATGATTTTATTACCATCGATGCCAAAGAAGAAGAAGAAGATAAAGAGTGCAGGTAAATGAAATGCCCCATTTTGCCCAGGTTTAAAACCAATAAATGTGTCAATATGGGATTTATTATCAATTTATTAGAAATAGATTTTTATACTCAAAACAATAGCCCAACATTTGCGATACACTTGAAAACAGGCCTGACTCGTCTACTTATTTCAACACACAATGCAAGGCTATTTTAATAACATAAATAACCAGTTATACCAATGTATCCAAAAATTGTCAGATCTTGCCTTGGAACACGACTTTTAGACTTAACCGACCCCAACTCCTGAATGAGAATCAGTCCAAACTGCTGGAGTCGATATATGACAGAAGGCTTGAAGTAAATGAGCGAAGTGTCCGTAAAAGCTTCTATAGCAGTAGTGCCCAAAATGCCAAAAGACAGGCATAGAATACGAGGTGTGTTCAAAAAGTATCGCGAATTTTGAATTTTCGCGGGTTACGTATATTCGAATTTCGATTTTTTTGTGGCGTTATGTTGGTACTCATGTCTCTCACTTATGCCGACAAGCTCGGCCATTTTGAATGTTCACTTAATTGTTGACAGCTGATTTGCTTGCACGTGTTTTGGATCGTCTTCGATTTTTACCTATTCAAAAAAATGGATCAAAGAACCTGTATCAAATTTTGTGTGAAAAACGAAATTAAGTGCGCGGATGCATTCCGAATGTTGACTGTGGCATACGGAGAAGCTACCTTGGACCGAAGCAACGTTTATCGGTGGTACAAAATGTTCTCAGAAGGCCGAGAAGATGTGAACGACGAAGAGCGTGCCGGACGCCCGAGCACTTCAACAACAGACGAAAAAATTAATGAAGTGGAGAAAATGGTATTGGCCAATCGTCGAATCACCGTTAGAGAAGTTGCTGAGGACCTAAACATATCGATTGGCTCGTGCCATTCGATTTTTATCAATGATTTGGGCATGAGACGGGTCGCCGCGAAATTCGTACCAAAATTGCTCAATTGCGACCAAAAACAGCATCGCATGAACATTGCTAATGAGATGTTAAACTCTGTCCGCGACGACCCAAATTTGCTCCAGAGGGTCATAACTGGTGACGAATCGTGGGTTTATGGTTATGACGTGGAAACCAAAGCTCAATCATCTCAATGGAAGCTGCCGCACCGAACCAAGACCGAAAAAAGCGCGCCAAGTTCGGTCGAATGTGAAAGTTTTGCTGACAGTTTTCTTCGATTGCAGGGGCGTGGTGCATCATGAGTTCTTGCCACAGGGAAGAACGGTCAATAAGGAATATTACCTGCAAGTTATGCGCAATTTGCGCGAAGCAATCCGCCAGAAACGCCCGTTTGTGGAAGAACAAAAATTGGCTTTGCACACGATAACGCTGCTCACATCGTTCTGTGCGCGACTTTTTGGCCAAAAACAACACACTAATGATGCCGCAGCCACCGTATTCCCCAGATCTGGCCCCCTGTGACTTTTTCTTGTTCCCTAAACTGAAGAGGCCCATGAAAGGACGACGTTACGCTACGCTTGACGAGATAAAGACGGCATCGAAGGAGGAGCTGAACAAGATAAAAAAAAATGAATTTTTTGAAGTGCTTCAAATTTGAAAAACCGTTGGCACAAGTGTATAATATCTCATGGGGATTACTTTGAAGGGGACAAAATAGATATTCATGAATAAATAAATAATTTTTGAAAAAACACAAAATTCGCGATACTTTTTGAACACACCTCGTACATGTGCTATCGGCTTCTTGTTCTCTCCGGAGACAATATGTTCGTACCCGTGACCCTATCGTTGATAGAGTCTATCGTAGAGCGTCAAACCGAGCTAAAAAGCTCCTGACCAGACGCTATTTGATTTGAAAGACCACAAAAATCTTTGGGTGTAATTTTTTTCCCCAAATTAAATTTAATATATACGGGGGATTTTCACCTATAAGTACCTTCAGAATCCTGCTTTAATGATGCAAGCTTCCATTTGGTCTACTTTTAATGCTTTATTTATTAAACACGCAAAAACGTAAGAAAACAATTCTAGAAAAACAAAGTTGAAGCTTCATTTGACAGTTAACTTCTTTAACAAATTTCCTAGCTTGTTATGACAAATGTCTGCATATAACTTTATGGTTAATTATATCTTTAAGCTGGTTATATATAAGATTTATCTGTGGACCCAAAAGTCAACTTGATTTAGATGCGACACTGAAAGCTTTATCAGCTGTAACAGCAGCAACAACAATGTGAGCATCTGTGCCATTGCCTAGAAAAACGGAAAATGAAAAAAACAAACTCATCCAATGTGCACTGAAAAAACAAGGCAAACAAGAGCAAAAGCAAAGCATAAGACAAAAAATTGTCATGCATGACTGAAATACAAGAAGAGGCTGCTGCTGCTGCTGCTGTTAGTTGGGCTGTGCGGGGCGCTGCCCTGCTTTGTTATTCATTTTCATAGAGCATAGTTTTAGGCGCCGCTTGTTTGGGTGTCCAAACGTGGTTGAAAAAAAAGCAACACGAAACATGTGTCGCCTCGCTGAGCAAACCATTGTTGGACACTTTTCCTGCCATGTTCGCTTACTTTGTTTGTCTTTGATGTGCGTTTTCCCCGCTTGTTTTTCTTTCGCCTGTTGGCCATGGAAAGTGAGGAGGGGGGGGGGGACGACCAGCCGCGCTGTAATTGAGTTCCGAATGCAATGGAAACGGAAATGGGGACTGACATGAATTCTAGATCAAGCTACCAGCCTTGTTAGAGCCAATTTGCCACGTGGTTAATTAACTGAAATTTTTGCAACAATTTTTAACAATTTGCCAACTGCCAAAAAGCAATTAGTTCGCATACATTTTTAGCATTTGTGTCAAATTCAGTAATTAATTGCAATTATTTGTTGTTTGGAAATTGCACATAATTAATGGCAATTCAAATGCAAACGTTTTACAATTAAAATTTATTGGATTGGAGATTGTTAAAAAAAATCAGATAAAATTATAGTTGAAGATCCACTTAAAATCCTGAAATGTACTCATTAAACCATTTATCCAAAACCTAAGCACATTTTTGTTTAGATTTCAAAATGTTGGTCAAAACGAATAGATGCAAAATGCGATGAAAATTTGTTGATTGCAATGAAGCCAAAGCAACTACTCTATTTGCTCTGCCACAGGGCATGACCAGTGTTTTTCTCAATTTCGCAAAAATTTGCAGCTCAAAAGCGAAAGCAATTCAATCTGTGTCCAAAGCAGCACAGAAGGCCATTGGCCAAATTCACTCATCTATTTCCATTGCGAGTGTCACAATTCCAAACCGCAGTGATTGAGTTGGCTCTTTGCTGCTCCTGTTGTTGTTGTTGCTGTTGAGTTTTAGACGGCACAGACAGTTGACAGTTTTTGGTTTCAATTTATTTTTCATATTTTTTGTGTGTATGAGTTTTTGTTTTACTTTTCTATTTCCCCCGTTGGATTGCGCACAAAAATGCCAAAAGTTAAAATAAACACACAGACAGGAGCAGCAAAGCCAGGACATGCGGCAGGAAGTACTTGAAAAAGTATGCCAACAATATTTCTGCCTCCACCTCTCTCTCTCTCCTCTGTGTGCTTTTGTGCTATTGAAAAGGAAATGAATGGCAGGCAGAAAAAGTTAAATCACCTCCAGCGTCTGTTTTGGTAGCGGCGGGAGCTGGGAAGATCGAGGTTTGCCAGCTACTGTGTGCGCTTCCCTTGGGGCGTAACGGGTACGTATACGCCATGTAGCCCGCTAAGTCCTGACCGGAGAGTTCAAATTCGCAGCTTGAGCCTTTTGGCATTTGTTTTTCGATTTACTATTTCCGGTGTGAAAATTGCTTTCAATAATCATGCGCAAAAGTGTTGCTCCAGGTAGATTTTAATGGCTGCTTTGGCATATCTACTTTTGCAGCGCGGAATAGCTTGCGGTTGACATTTTGAACAGACACATCACTTAGAGATTTGAGTGTTCTTTTTGGATTTGTTGGCACCTACCTTTGGGTCGTAGGTAATTGAAATAGAATCATATAAAATTTCTAAAATTTGTCGACATTTTCACACGATAGCTTTTGTTTCCCAAGCTTTCTAATTTCCAAAACTTCCGATAAATTGTTTACTCGTTTAATTGTTGACCTCATTACACAGTGCAACTCATTAATTGGTTACGCACCCCGCTATTAAAAATGTTTCTGTCTTCCTGTTACTTACACTTGCACAACTTCATGATTTCCCTTTTCCCATTTTTAATGAGAACAGGGTATAAAAAAGATAAACAAAAAATATGAACGAATTTGAATGGTCAAGAAAAGGCGGCATTACTTTACTTTATTTAACGAATTGGCTTGATTTCGGTTTCTCTGAAACGAATATACCTTTCTTCTTAAATAGGCCGATTACTTGTCAACCGCCCCCCCTCACATGATTACCCCTCTTATCACAAATGCATTGCAGCGGAATCGTTTCATACGTAATCTTTATTTCCCCCCGCCAGTTACGGATGATTTTTAATTAAAAGTCTCACCCAACCGCTCAGCAAGCATGAAATGGGGGCTTTTTAAAATTTCATATAAATTCGCAAACGCTTTTAAGTTGGATTAAACTTTGCCAAAAAAAAAGGGTTTTAAAAATTCGCAAAAATGTGTCGGAGTCACGTACATTTGGGTGCCTCAATATAATGCTACCCCAATCGTCAAAGCTTTGCAATAAATCAATAAATACCACAGAAAAGCCTAAAGAAATTGAGCAAAATTTAACTTTGGCACCTCAGATTTTGTATACCCTTACAGTTTTTTTTATGGACAAAAAAGAAGTCCAACAAGATCGGACACACTACACGGAGTACTTCTGATTACTAATCATAAATTCGTGTTAAAACAGAGTATTTTGTAGTCGATACATTGAAAACACAGAACTTCATAAGTACAGAGTATTCTGTAGTCAAAGCATTAGCTTGCAGCCAATTTACTGGCTTTGTAAAAATTTTTAGAATATATTTTTGGGTTTTTTTATACCCTTGGGTTTTTTTATATCCTAGGAGTCTACATACAAAATTTGGTCGCTCAAGCTCTTCTAGTCTCCGAGATCTAGCTGTTCATACTGACAGACTGACAGACGGACATGTCTATATTGATTAGGCTGTTGATGCTGATCAAAAATATATATACTTTATGGGGTCGGAGATGCTTCCTTCTGCAAGTTACATATATTTGCACGACTTTAGTATACTCTTTTTTACTCTAAGAGTCTTCTTCTTCTTATTATTTGGCCCGATATTTCAATCACAACCGTTTGACGGTCTCGGCCGCAGCAATTAATGCCCGCCACTCGCGCCTGTCTTGCGCTAGCTGGCACCAGTTGGTCAGTTCAAGCGCCTCTATGTCTTTAAGCACCTGATCTTCCCATCT
This sequence comes from Lordiphosa collinella, assembly GCA_018904265.1. Classification (NCBI taxonomy): domain Eukaryota; kingdom Metazoa; phylum Arthropoda; class Insecta; order Diptera; family Drosophilidae; genus Lordiphosa; species Lordiphosa collinella. Next base: position 5,492 of record JAEIFV010000432.1, on the reverse strand, counting down.
TAGTTTCGGGCGACCTATCCTTCTTTCTTCCCCTTATTCGTTCGCCTTCCGCCTGTACACTTTTTTACTGGGGCTTCTTCATCCATATGCGCTTGACTAGATCAGTGTCCCCTTAGAGCTCATACAGTTCGTGGTTCATACTGATGAGAAACTCTTTGCCAACTTTTACAGGTCCATAAATCCTCCGAAAGACTTTTCTCTCGAACACGCCGATCGCCTCCTCACCCACTGTTGTTCATAAGCGACTTGTATAGCACAATTTTCGTTTTTCGAGAGGGGGATCTGCTCTTGAACTCCTTACTAAACCCGTTGTAACATCGGTTTGTAAGAGTTATTCTTCTTCGGATCTTCAGATTGATGTTGTAATCGCTGGTAATCATCGTTCCGAGGTAGACAAAGTCCTTTACAACGTTAAAGTTGTACTCTCCATTGCAACAGATTGTCCAAGACGCGTAGGCTCACTGCACGCTGAGACTAGGAACTTCGTCCTTTCCTCTTTTACCGCTAAGCCCATGAGTTTTGACTGCTTCTCAATCTCTGAAAGCCTCAATGTCATCGGCATATGCAAGTAGCATTACATCTTTATAGAAGATGGCACTAGCGCAAACCCATCAGAAGATTAAAGAAATTACACGATTAGGTGTCGCCCAGCCTAAAACCTCTTCTGGTATCGAAAGGCTCAGAGAGGTTGTTTCCTATTTTGACGGAGCTTTGTGTGCTTCTCAACGTCATCATGCAAAGTCGAACGTACTATGCTGGTATACCAAAAGTAGACAGGGCTTCGAGTAACGGGTATAAAAAAGGAGTCATCTGCGGTTCAGCCGAAGTTTATAGACCCTTGCAGCTCGTATAAATTTTGAGGACGCTACTATTAAAAACAAACAAGTTTTTCTTACTAAGACTGTTTTCCAAACCTAACTTTTCTATGGCAGCTATACCATATAGCGACCAAACTTGGTGAAATCATTAAAAAGCTTAGAAAACCCATTAATACAAAGACTTATGACGATTCCACTCAAAACAAAAAAGTTTTTCTCTCTAAAACTAGTTTTTCGAACGATCGTTCCTATGGCAGCTATATGCTATTGTCGTCCTATCCGGCGGGTTCCGACAAATGTGCAGCGTATTTGTACTACAAGACTTCGTGGAAAGTTTCGTGGAGATAGCTTTCAAACTAAATGAGGAGATAGCATAGAAACAGACGGATGGACCGACATGGCTAAATCAACACAGCTCGTCATGCTAAACAAGAATATATATACTTTATAGGGTCGGAAATGCTTTCTTGTGTGCGTTACAAATACCTAGACTATTTTAATATACCCTCTGCAAGGGTATACAAAGTATTGTACGATATTTTATGAAAAGTTTGCTCAGATATGTGGGAATGGTCATATTTAGCTTCTTAAAGCTTAATTTACAAGAAAGTCCCGATCACCTAAAATCACTACCAGTACGTCTATGAACTGAATATAGTTAAATTTCGCAGCCTTGTGTAATTGTTTGTAAATTAGATATATAAAACTCCACGCCTAATAATGCAGTATCGATTATTCATATCGGGGTTGTAAACCGTATTTCCGACGTTTGCAAACTGTGAACCCAACCAAGTGAACCTAAAGATTGTATTTGGTTCATCCAAAATTTTAGGCATTCTAAGATACCCAAAAATTTTGTAATATCTGATGGATATTTCGCAACAGAGTCTCCGAATCTGCAGGAAAGTATCATTAGAGTGTTCAATGGCATTGATAAAGGACCGTCGGAATCAAATATTTCAATGTTTTGAACTTCTCATCAATTTAAACAGATTAAAGCAACACTTTTTCCACCTTAATTTTTCTATTGTCATTTAAATTTACATTTAAATTTCAGAAATAATTTGTTGAATGTTCAGTAAAATAATTGCCTTTCTGTTACAACTTTGAAAAAATATACAGAAAATATTTTTTAACAATCTTAGTAAATGCACTAGACTGATTACACAAGGCAACAAAATTCGACTTTTTCCAGTATCTTAAAGGGTTGGTAGTGATTCTAGATGATTTTCGTGAGCTAAGCAATACTGCGTTTTCAGAAATTGTCCATCGCGTTGAGATTTTAGGAATTTGAGCTTAAAGTTGCTAAAAGTGCCTATGTTGACCCTTTTTAGGAGCGTTTTTCTGGGAATATGTTCTATTGTTTTGACTCTCTTTGATACCATTGGAAAGTACCACTGCTTAGCTTTAAAATGAACTATCCCAAACAATTCTGCGAATTTTTTCAGTGGAGATATACATCCTTTAGCACTTGTGTAAGAATCCAAAAATATACTATTTATTGCTGGTGCCCCAAAGTATGCAATGGGTGGTAGAGACTCTAATATGTTTTCGATTCCTAACAACAGTAAAATTGGCTGTCATCTATACACATATATAAAAGTGAAAGTATGTTTGTATGTTTGTCCCTTATGGGCGTCTAAACCGCTGTACCGATCTTCACGAATTTTTCACAGTATGTTCATGACGATCAGAAAAGTGTCATAGGCTATGTCTCATGTCTGTGAAATGGTCCAAAAATCCCAAAAATCGCGTATTATAAAATTGTGAGGATGTTTGCAACGCATTGAAGGAAGAATCTCCGACTACATAAAGTATATATATTCTTGATCAGCATGACGAGCTGAGTTGATTTTACTTTATGTGGTCGGAGATGCTTCCTTCTATGCGTTACAAACATCCGCACAATTTTATAATAACCTCTGCAAGGGTATAAAAATGCTCCAACCAATATATTTGTTGAATTTACTGTGGGGAACAGTAAAAGTACAATAAAAGTGACGTATCACATAACGTAAAATTTACGACAGCACAGTAGACCAACCAACCAATCAACCAAAAATTACTGTAGAAAGTGCTTCTACCAACAAAAATAGTAAGTAATAGTTAACAATCCTTCTGTCATTTGGCGCGCCTTAATGTTGTTCGTCAATTGCCGAAATTGTACATTTTGCCAAGATGCGAAAAATTTGGCCAGTTCGATGCTCATGAAATAATATCAGCTCCAAAAACAATATCTCGAGGTGGGGCAGCCCGCGCTGCGAAAGCAAGAGAAACACTAATGGGCATTTTGGAAGAAGAGTTTAAGTCCGGACATGTATCTGCGGCGACCAACTTGTGGACTGATAACTACTCCAAAAGACACTACATTACTCTTACGGTGCATTTTATTTCCAAGACGTGGAAGTTAAGAAACTATGTACTTTTCACAAAAAAACTTCACAAAAAGTTTTTCCGACAAGGAGGAAACAGCGGAAAATATTTTGATAAGCGCATTTCAGTGAGCTTTTTAGCATTATTTGTGTAAGAGTTAAGTGTTATAGGCTGCTTGACTGTCCGAGTGTATAAATACGTTTCCTTCTTTTACCGTGAGTGTGCTAAGGTAAGTGGCTGCTTCCTGGATGGCTACCACCAGTGATCAGGGAGACGGAACGATAGATTAAGGTCTAGGTTGGGTGAGAAAAGACCCACACCTACTTTTCCATCGAGCTTAGAGCCATCCGTGTAGATACTACAGTGGGGAAGGTTGTCCCACTAGTTTCGGCTTGGGATATAGACGTCGTATAATTTATCGAACGTCGTTTGAGGTACACAATAGTCTGTATTAAACGGTATACCCGCTTGGTTATTAAGTATAGTAGAGTGCCCCGAATTACCCCCGCTCCAGGTATCGGATTCTCGAAGTCTTAAGGCTGTTATGGCAGCCATCTGTCTCGCTACTAGGTCTAGTGGTACGAGATGAAAAATGGTGCTAAGCTTCTCTGCACTTTGTTCATGTTATTCAGGACAAATTGTTTCCCGAATGCTGGCCACCAAACAAGTGATCCATACAGTAGTATAGGGCGTATGTACTATAGTCGGGGAGAAACCTTATTTTCGGCCTATAGCCTTTTTGCATGAGAAAAGAGCAATGGTTGCCTTTCTTATGCGGTCATGTATGATGTCATTCCAGAGTAGTTTCCTGTCCAGAATGACTCCCAAGTATTTGGCCTGACTCCATTGATCCTGGGAGGGACAAGGTTTGGAATTTTGTACTTCCTGGAAAAGTGTACAAGTTCAGTTTTGGCTGGGTTCACGTCCAGTCCGCAAGATGTCGTCTTCTGAGCTAGTATTGCCAGTGCTGTCTGCATGAGGTCACACAGAGTTTGTGGGAATAAACCACATTTAAAAATTGCAATATCATCCGCGTAGGCCACCACCACGTGTCCCTCCGCCTCCATGAGCCGTAACAGTCACGATCCATAGAAGCGGAGAGAGAACACCTCCGTGCGAAATGATTTGCCAAGGCAGAGGTGATGGCATTTGGTTGGACGTTATTGAAGGCACCTGTATGCGAGAAATGCTACTAAGTAAGAAGGGTTTAAGGGGGTCTTCTCATTGAGCAACTTTTTTTTTCGACTTTTTTTTTTGCATTTATTTATAGCTTGGATATTCAAAAATATCCCCCCAAAAGGATTTTCGAAAACTCGAATTAGTTTAGGAGATATAGTCCTTTTAGTGACCCAATGTGACCTAAATTCCCAAGCAAATGCAAACTTTAAGAAACGGGTTTTGAATGAGAAGACCCCCTTAATAGTTAGCCTAAGGTAGGCGTCTATAAGTCTCTCAAGTGTTTTAAGGAGAAACGAAGATAGACGTTTGGTTTAACATGTGAGGGTTTGCCAGCCTTCGATAGTGGGAATGAAATTGAACTTTAGACAGCTTACAAAGATTATGTGAAGCTAGTTCATTGTATGCCCAATGGTAAGTTGTAATTGGGCCGGAAATACGCTATCAGGACTTGGCGACTTAAATGGTTCAAACGAGTCGATTGCCCATTTAATTCTGGTCGCTGTAACAATATTAGTACTGAATTGTAAAGGCAAGTCGGTTGACCTAGCCCTTGATGCTGAGTTTACGGAGCAATCAGGAAAGTGAGTGCTCAAAAGAAGGTCTAGAGACTCCTCGCTGGAGTTGGTCCAGGTCCCATCTACTTTTTGTATTAACCCTGGCGAGCTTGGTGAGCTAGCCAGAATCTTTCTAAGACGAGAAGCGTCAGAGGTTCCTTCTATATTACCACAGAAATGGGCCCAAGAGGATCGTTTAGCCCGCCTAATAGCTTTTTGTAAATTCTAAGTTTTTGTTTATATAACTCCCAAGCGGTTGTTTGGTCGTTATGTTTGGTTATGTTAAAAGTATGCCTACTTTCTTTTTTGAGTTTTTCCAGCTCTCTGGCTGCAAGAACATTTTAAAAAAAGGAACAAGATTCAAACTTTTTAAAACATGTGAAAGTTCGCTTGCGAAATTATATCCATACCACCAGAAGAGCTCATCCTCACAAATAGTACATAATTTTACAAAATTGAGTTTTAAGTGGCGCGCGGAGGATCTAAAATTTTTTGAATCACTCATACGCAGTGTTGCCTATTTTGAAATATTTGCTAAAATTAGTCGGCGTTGATTTAAAATCATATA